>WNGS01099620.1:143884-158247 GCA_020271785.1 Procambarus virginalis
GCATTTTCGTTGTTTTCCTTTTGGACTGGGCAAACTTGTCTGCTGCCTCCTTACACTTCTGCGTGATGTAGTCCATCATGTCTTGGGCCGTGTTTCCTCTAAGCTCTGTTTCCCATGTAATATCTATTAGGAATCTCGTTATCTCCTCATCGTTTCCCTTTCGGAATGCCAGCTGTTGGGACTGAATACTACAGATGTTGGAGGTAGCATGTTTGGAGCAGATGCTCTTTTGTTTATGACCTTGTTAATAATATTTCATGTACCTGATAATTGTTTTGTTGTTGTTGTTATTGGCTGAGAATAAAACCATGTGGGCGAAGATTGTTTCTCTTCAGCCTTCTGTTTCTCTTCAGATCTCGATAAAGAGTAATCGGTAACTAGCTTGGCCGGTCAGTTGGCTCAGGGAGAGGAATTGTTGTTTAATGAGGGGGATGCAGTATATGCAAGGAATTTTGGAAGTGGAAAGCCCTGGGTGGAAGGAAAAATTAGGGAAGTCCTGGGCCGCAGGAATTTCACTGTGCAAGTGCAGAGTTTTGGAAACATTAATTGGAAAAGACATGCAGATCAGCTCATGCCAAGGTTCACAGGGAATTTTGAAGACCCTTCAGGTGGGGGTGGGGCAACTAGTGATATCCATCCTAATAATGAAGGGATAGCAGCACCTGCAGGAGACCGGGAGGCAGAGCAAGGAGCAGCAGAGGGTAATGGGGATACAGTTAACCCTATGGAATCTACAAGGAGCAATTCAGAAGAATGTTTCCCAGAAGTAACAGGTCAGGACTCCCAGTTGAGAAAATCAGGAAGAGTCATACGACCGCCTGATAGACTTAACCTGTAGGGATAGAGTTTATTTAAAGGGGAGGAATGTTGGGATTGAGTACTACAGATGTTGGAGGTAGCATGTTTGGAGCAGATTCTCTTTTGTTTATGATCTTGTTAATAATATTTCATGTACCTGATAATTGTTTTGTTGTTGTTGTTATTGGCTGAGAATAAAACCATGTGGACGAAGATTGTTTCTCTTCAGTCTTCAATCATAACACAAGCCTTTTGTTTTCAGTTCTCCTCCTCGAGTTCATTAACCCTTCTCCAACCAGATACTCAAACACCAGTGCACTGTGGTCGCTCATTCCTACTGGGGCCTTGAAACCGATATCCCTTATATTGGAGTCGTTTAGAGTGAACACTAGGTCAAGTCTCGCTGGTTCATCGTTCATTGTGTGTGTGTACTCACCTAATTGTGCTTGCGGGGGTTGAGCTCTGGCTCTTTGGTCCCGCCTCACAGCTGTCACTCAACTGATGAACAGTTGATCAACTGATGTACAGATAATGTACATCAGTACACCTGAGCCTACTGGGCTCAATCATATCTTCATTTGAAACTGTGCATGGAGTCAGCCTCCACCACATCACTGCATAATGCATTCCATCTGTTAACTATTCTGACACGGAAAAAGTTCTTTCTAATGTCCCTGTGGCTCATTTGGGTACTTAGTTATCCTGTGACTGGTTATCCTTACCTGGAATGGTAAGCCCACATAAAGAGAATAACGTCTGCGGCATATGCGAGGCTGGCTAACATCAGAATAGCGTTCAGGAACCTGTGTAAGGAATCATTCAGAACCTTGTACACCACATATGTAAGACCAATCCTGGAGTATGCGTCCCCAGCATGGAGCACGTACCTTGTCAAGCACAAGACGAAGCAGGAAAAAGTGCAAAGATATGCTACTAGACTAGTTCCAGAACTAAGAGGCATGAGTTATGAGGAAAGGCTGCGGGAAATGCACTTACGACACTGGAAGACAGAAGAGTAAGGGGGGGGGGCATGATCACAACCTACAAAATCCTCAGGTGAATCGACCGGGTAAACAAGGATAAACTATTGAACACTGGCGGGACGCGAACAAGGGGACACAGGTGGAAACTGAGTACCCACATGAGCCACAGGGACGTAAGAAGGAACTTTTTCAGTGTCAGAGTAGTTAACAGATGGAATACATTAGACAGTGTTGTGGTGGAGGCTGACTCCATATACAGTTTTAAATGTAGATATGATAGAGCCCAGTAGGCTCAGGAACCTGTACACCAGTTGATTGACAGTTGAGAGGCGGGACCAAAGAGCCAAAGCTCAACCCACGGAAGCACAATTAGGTGAGTATTAGGTGAGTACACACACACACACGACAGGCTAGATAAAGAAAGGTAGATAAAGACAGGCTATTTAACACAAGGGGCACAAGCACTACGGGACACAGTTGGAAATTGAGTGCCCAAATGAGCCACAGAGATATTAGAAAGAATTTTTTTAGTATCAGAGTGGTTGACAAATGGAATGCGTTAGGCAGTAATGTGGTGGAGGCTGACTCCATACACAGTTTCTAGTGTAGATATGATAGAGCACAATAGGCTCAGGAACCTGTACACCAGTTGATTGACAGTTGAGAGGCGAGACCAAAGAGTCAGAGCTCAACCCCCGCAAGCACAAATTGGTGAGTACAAATAGGTGAGAACACACACACACACATTCACAAAAATGAAGTACCTAATGAAACGGACAGAGAGAAAGATCTAGGAGATGATATCACACCAAACCTGTCTCCTGAAGCCCATATAAAAAAATAACATCTGCGACGTATGCGAGGTTGTCTAACATCTAAGCTGCCTTCAGGAGCTTATGTAAGGAATCATTCAGAACCTTCAATACCACATATGTATGACCAATCCTGGAGTATGCGGCCCAAGCATAAAGCCTGTACCTTGTCAAGCACAAGGCCAATCTTGAAAAAGTTCATAGATATGCCACTAGGCTAGTGGCCTACGCCTGCGGCATTAGCGAGGCTCGCTAACACCAGAACAGCCTTCAGAAACCTGTGTAAGAAATCATTCAGAATCTTGTATACCACATATGTACGACCAATCCTGGAGTGATGTGGTGGAGGCTGACTCCATGCATAGTTTCAAATGAAGATATGATTGAGCCCAGTAGGCTCAGGTGTACTGATGTACATTATCTGTACATCAGTTGATCAACTGTTCATCAGTTGAGTGACAGCTGTGAGGCGGGACCAAAGAGCCAGAGCTCAACCCCCGCAAGCACAATTAGGTGAGTACACACACAATGAACGATGAACCAGCGAGACTTGACCTAGTGTTCACTCTAAACGACTCCAATATAAGGGATATCGGTTTCAAGGCCCCAGTAGGAATGAGCGACCACAGTGCACTGGTGTTTGAGTATCTGGTTGGAGAAGGGTTAATGAACTCGAGGAGGAGAACTGAAAACAAAAGGCTTGTGTTATGATTGAAGACTGAAGAGAAACAATCTTCGTCCACATGGTTTTATTCTCAGCCAATAACAACAACAACAAAACAATTATCAGGTACATGAAATATTATTAACAAGATCATAAACAAAAGAGAATCTGCTCCAAACATGCTACCTCCAACATCTGTAGTACTCAATCCCAACATTCCTCCCCTTTTAAATAAACTCTATCCCTACAGGTTAAGTCTATCAGGCGGTCGTATGACTCTTCCTGATTTTCTCAACTGGGAGTCCTGACCTGTTACTTCTGGGAAACATTCTTCTGAATTGCTCCTTGTAGAGTCCATAGGGTTAACTGTATCCCCATTACCCTCTGCTGCTCCTTGCTCTGCCTCCCGGTCTCCTGCAGGTGCTGCTACCCCTTCATTATTAGGATGGATATCACTAGTTGCCCCACCCCCACCTGAAGGGTCTTCAAAATTCCCTGTGAACCTTGGCATGAGCTGATCTGCATGTCTTTTCCAATTAATGTTTCCAAAACTCTGCACTTGCACAGTGAAATTCCTGCGGCCCAGGACTTCCCTAATTTTTCCTTCCACCCAGGGCTTTCCACTTCCAAATTTCTTGCATATACTGCATCCCCCTCATTAAAAAACAATTCCTCTCCCTGAGCCAACTGACCGGCCAAGCTAGTTACCGATTACTCTTTATCGAGATCCGAAGAGAAACAGAAGGCTGAAAAGAAACAATCTTCGCCCACATGGTTTTATTCTCAGCCAATAACAACAACAACAAAACAATTATCAGGTACATGAAATATTATTAACAAGGTCATAAACAAAAGAGCATCTGCTCCAAACATGCTACCTCCAACATCTGTAGTATTCAGTCCCAACAGCTGGCATTCCGAAAGGGAAACGATGAGGAGATAACGAGATTCCTAATAGATATTACATGGGAAACAGAGCTTAGAGGAAACACGGCCCAAGACATGATGGACTACATCACGCAGAAGTGTAAGGAGGCAGCAGACAAGTTTGCCCAGTCCAAAAGGAAAACAACGAAATGCAGATGAGAAACCCATGGTTTAACCAGAGATGTAGGCTAGCTAAACAGCAAAGTAAAAGGGCATGGAGAAACTGTCGAAATAATAGGACACTTGACAGCAGAGAAAGATACCAGAGTGCCAGGAATGAATATGTCAGGTTGAGAAGAGAGGTAGAAGGGCAATACGAAAATGATATCGCTCAACCCCCGAATCTGTTTGCGGTGGTTTAGGTCTGGCTCTTTGGTCCTGCCTCTCAACTTTCAATCAACTGATGTACAGGTTCCTGAGTCCATTGGGTTCTATCATATCTACACTTGAATCTGTGTATTGAGTCTGCCTCCACCACCTCACTTCCTAATGCATTCCATTTGTCAACTGCTCTGACACTAAAAAAGTTCACTCTAATATCTCTGTGGGTTATTTGGGCACTCAATTTCCACCTGTGTCTCCTTGTGCGCGTGCCCCTTGTGTTAAATAGCCTGTCTTTATCTGCCCTATCAATTCCTTTGAGACTCTTGTATGTGGGGATCATTTCCCCCCTAACTCTTCTGTCTTCCAGCGACGTGAGGTTTAATTTCCGTAGTCTCTCCTTGTAGCTCATACCTCTCACTTCGGGTACTAGTCTGAAGGTAAACCTTTCAACCTTTTCCAGTTTAATCTTATGCTTGACTATATATATGGACTCTATGCTGCAACTGCATACTCCAGGATTGGTCTGATATATGTGGTATACAAAGTTCTGAATAATTCCTTTCACTAGTTTCTAAAGGCCATTCTTATGTTGGCCAACCTGGCATATGCCACTGATGTTATTATCTTGATGTGGGCTTCAGGGGACAGGTTTGGCGAGTTATCAACCCCCCAAGTCTTACTCTCTCTCTCTGACTCTTCAAGAATATCTTATCCCGAATGATACCTTGTATCTGGCCTCATGCTCCCTACATCTATCCTCATCGCATTACATTTGCTTGGGATAAACTCTAACAACTATTTGTTCGACCATTACTTCAGTTTGTCCAGGTCTTTCTGAAGCCTCAAGCAGTTCTTCTCTGTCTTAATCCTTCTCATAATTTTGGCATCGTCAGCAAACATTGAAAGAAATGAGTCTATACCCTCTGGGAGATCATTTACGTATATCAGAAACTGGATAGGCCCGAGTACAGAGCCCTGTGGATCTCTACTGGCGACTTCACGCCAACATGAGATCTCCCCCCTCACTGTAACTCTCTGCTTTCTATTGCTTTGGTACTCCCTTATCCACTGAATCACTTTACCAGATATTTCTGCCTGTTTCTCCAGCTTATCTACCAGCCTCTTATGGGGTACTGTGTCAATGGCTTTCCAACAGTCCAAGAAAATGCCCTTCCATCTCTTTCTTGCTTAATCTGTGTCACCTGATCGCACAATTCTATTAAGCCTGAGAGACAAGATTTACTCTCCCTGAACCCATGTCGGTTACTTGTTACGAAGTTCCTTCTCTCCATATGATTTACTAGGTCATTTCTCACGATCTTCTCCATCATTTTGTATGGTATAAGAGTTAAGGACACTGCCTGTAGGTCAGTGCTTCTTGCCTGTCACCCATTTTGTATATTGAGACTACATTAGCCGTCTTCCATATTTCTGGTAGGTCTCCCGTGTTCAGTGATCTACTATACACTATGGAGAGTGGCAAGCAAAGTGCTTCTGCACATTCTTTCAGTACCCATGGTGAGATTCTCTCTGTACCAACAGCCTTTCTCACGTCCAGATCCATCAGGTGTCCCTTGACCCCATCTCTTGTGATTTTGAACCCTTCCAAGCCCCTTGGTTTATAGTCGCATCTCCTAGTGCAAGGACTTCACCTCATTCTGTTGTGAAAACCTCCTGGAATCTCTTGTTGTGTTCTTCACACACCTCTTTGTCATTTTCTGTATACCTGTCCTCGCCTGTTCTAAGTTTCATCGCCTATTCTTTCACTGTCGTTTTCCTCCTGAAGTGAAGCTTTGGAAGAAAGCTCCAAAACTTCCCGTGGAGTAGCTTTGGTTCGCTTTTTGGCTTGGCTGGCTCTGGCTGGTGTGAGTGTGTGTACTCCCTAGTGTGTCTGCAGGATCGAGCATTGCTCTTGGCTCCCGCCTTTCGACATTGACTCTTGGCTCCCGCCTTTCGAGCATTGACTCTTGGATCCGCCTTTCGAGCATCGGTTGTTTACAGCAATGACTCCCGTCCCTTTCCCTGTCATACCTGGTTTTAAAATTATGAATAGTATTTGCTTCCACAACTGTTCCTTAAGTGCATTCCATTTTCCCACTACTCTCACGCTAAAAGAAAACTTCTAACATCCTGTGACTCATCTGAGTTTCCAGCTTCCACCCATGTCCCCTCGTTCTGTACTATTCCGTGTGAACATTTCGTCTATGTCTACTCTGTCAATCCCTCTGAGTATTTTATACGTTCCTATCATGTCCCCCCTCCCCTTCTTCTCTCTAGTGTCGTAAGGCATAGTTCCCCCAGGCGTTCCTCATACCCCATCCCTCGTAGCTCTGGGACGAGCCTCTCGTTGCAAACCTCTGACCTTTTCCAGTTTCATTATGTGCTTCTTCAGATGGGAACTCCTGATGAGGCGGCATACTCTAAGACTGGCCTCACGTAGGCAGTGTAAAGAGCCCCAAATGCCTCCTTATTAGGTTTCTGAATGATGTTCTAACTTTTGCCAGTGTAGAGTACGCTGCTGTCGTTATCCTATTTATATGTGCCTCAGGAGATAGATTAGGTGTTACGTCCACACCCAGGTCTCTTTCGCGCGTCGTCACAGGTAGGCTGTTCCCCTTCATTGTGTACTGTCCCTTTGGTCTTCTCTCCTAGTCCCATTTCCATAACTTTACATTTGCTCGTGTTGAATTCCAGTAGCCATTTCTCTGACCATCTCTGCAACCTGTTCAGGTCCTCTTGGAGGATCCTGCAATCCTCATCTGTCACAACTCTCTCATCAACTTTGCATCATCTGCAAACATCGACATGTAGGACTCTATGTCGTAAACATGTCATTACATAACAAGAAATAGAATTGGTCCCAGCACCGATCCTTGTGGTACTCCACTTGTTACTGTTCGCCAGTCCGACTTCTCGCCCCTTACCGTAACTCTTTGGCTCCTTCCTGTTAGGTAGTTCCTTATCCATGCTACGACCTTTCCCCCCACCCCCGCCTGCCTCTCTAGTTTGAACAGCAGTCTCATGTGCGGTACTGTATCAAAGGCTTTTTGGCAGTCCAGAAATATGCAGTCTGCCCAACCATCTCTGTCCTGTCTTATCCTCGTTACTTTATCATAGAATTCCAAGAACGTTTGTTAGGCACGATTTCCCTGTCCAGAACCCATGTTGATGTTTGTTCACAAACCTATTCTCCAGGTGTGCAACCATCGTTGCTAATTATTCTTTCCAGTATTTTACAGGGGATGCTTGTCAGTGATACAGGTCTATAGTTAAGTGCCTCCTCCCTATCGCCTTTCTTGAAGATCGGTACGACATTTGCTTTCTTCCAGCAACTGGGCAATTCTCCTGACATAAGTGACTCATTAAAGATCATTGCCAGAGGCACGCTGAGGGCCTGCGCTGCTTCTTTTAGTATCCACGTGATACTTTGTCTGGTCCAACTGCTTTAGTTGCATCTAAGTTGTCAACTGTTTCATTACCTCCTCTGCTGTTACCTCTATATCTGATAGTCTTTCATCTAGGGTAACCCTTTCAACAATGGGAGCTGCTCAGTATCGGTAGTGAACACTCCATGGAAACTGGCATTCAGTGCCTCNAACGCCGCCAAAATTATGAGAAGGATTAAGACAGAGGAGGACAGCTTGGACTTCAAGAAGACTGGACAAGCTGCAGGAATGGTCCGACATGGCTGTTAGAGTTTAACCCAAGCAAATGTAATGTAATGAAGATAGGGTAGGAAGCAGGAGACCAGATACAAGGTATCATTTGGGAGATGAAATACTTCAAGAGTCAGAGAGAGAGAAAGACCTGGGGGTTGATATCACGCCAGACCTGTCCCCTGAAGCTCATATCAAGAGGATAACATCAGCAGCATATGCCAGGTTGGCTAACATAAGAACGGCCTTTAGAAACTTGTGTAAGGAATCTTTCAGAACATTATATACCACATATGTCAGACCAATCCTGGAGTATGCGGCTCCAGCATGGAGTCCCTATCTAGTCAAGCATAAGACTAAACTGGAAAAGGTTCAAAGGTTTGCCACCAGACTAGTACCCGAGCTGAGAGGTATGAGCTACGAGGAGCGACTGCAGGAATTAAACCTCACTTCGTGGAAGACAGAAGAGTTAGGGGGGACATGATCACCACATTCAAGATTCTCAGGGAATCGACAGGGTTGATAAAGACAGGCTGTTTAACACAAGGGGCACACGCACTATGGGACACAGGTGGAAACTGAGTGCCCAAATGAGCCACAGAGATATTAGAAAGAACTTTTTTAGTGTCAGAGTGGTTGACAAATGGAATGCATTAGGAAGTGATGTGGTGGAGGCTGACTCCATACACAGTTTCAAGTGTAGATATGATAGAGCCCATAGGCTCAGGAACCTGTACACCTGTTGATTGACGGTTGAGAGGCGGGACCAAAGAGCCAGAGCTCAACCCCCGCAAGCACAACTAGGTGAGTACAACTAGGTGAGTACACACACACACACCCACACACACACACACACATCATCAATATAATAAGAGAGCAGCTTCTGTGGCTAGCAGGAACGGATCCAGACTTCTAATCATGGGAGACTTCAACCATGGGAAGATAGATTGGGGGAACAGAGACCCACACGGAGGCCCAGACACATGGAGAGCTAAGCTGCTGGATGTGGCAACAAGAAACTTTCTAAGTCAACACGTCAAGGGACCGACAAGAATGAGAGGAGGGGATGAACCAGCCTTGCTTGATTTGATATTTACCCTAAATGAGTCGGATATAAGGGAAGTTAAGTTGGAAGCCCCCTTGGGAATGAGTGATCATAGTGTATTGAGCTTTGAGTACCTGGTTGAGCTAGGAATTATCACCCCCAAAAAGAACTGGGAACCAAAGGCTGGCGTACCGAAAGGGAAACTATGAGGAGATGAATAAATTCCTATGGGATATACATTGGGACACAGAACTCGGAACCAAGTCCGTACAAGACATGATGGACTATGTCACCCAAAAATGTCAGGAGGCTGTAAGCAGGTTTGTCCCAGCCCAACAGGAAAAAACAGAGAAGCAAAGGAAGAATCCGTGGTTTAATAGGGAATGTATGAAAGCAAAGGAGCTGAACAAAAGGGCATGGAGGAACTTCCGTAATAACAGAACACCAGAAAGTAGAGAGAGATACCAGAGAACCAGGAACGAGTATGTCAGTGTGAGAAGAGCAGCTGAGAAAAGGTATGAAAATGATATAGCTAACAAAGCCAAGACTGAACCAAAGCTACTACACAGTCACATCAGGAGGAAGACAACAGTGAAGGAACAGGTGATTAAACTTAGGGTGGGCGAGGACAGGTACACAGAGAATGACAAAGAGGTGTGTGAAGAACTCAACAAAAGGTTCCAGGAGGTCTTTACAATAGAACAGGGAGATATCACGGCGCTGGGAGAGGTGGCAGCAAACCAGGTGACCTTGGATAGGTTCGAAATTACAAGAGATGAGGTCAAAAAGCACCTATTGGAGCTGGATGTGAGAAAAGCTGTTGGGCCGGATGGAATCTCGCCATGGGTATTGAAAGAGTGTGCAGGAGCACTTTGCTTACCACTCTCCATAGTGTATAGTAAGTCACTGGAAACGGGGGACCTACCAGAAATATGGAAGACTGCTAATGTAGTACCAATATACAAAAAGGGTGACAGACAAGAGGCACTGAACTACAGGCCAGTGTCCTTAACTTGTATACCATGCAAGGTGATGGAGAAGATTGTGAGAAAAAACCTAGTAACACATCTGGAGAGAAGAGACTTCGTGACAACCCATCAACATGGGTTCAGGGAGGGTAAATCTTGCCTTACAGGCTTGATAGAATTCTACGATCAGGTGACAAGAATTAAGCAAGAAAGAGAAGGTGGGCGGACTGCATTTTTTGGACTGTCGGAAAGCCTTTGACACAGTACCCCATAAAAGTTGATGCATAAGCTGGAGAAACAGGCAGGAGTAACAGGTAGGGCGCTCCAGTGGATAAGGGAGTACCTAAGCAATAGGAAGCAGAGAGTTACAGTGAGGGGTGAGACCTCAGACTGGCGTGAAGTCACCAGTGGAGTCCCACAGGCTCTGTACTTGGACCTATCCTGTTTCTGATATACGTAAATGATCTCCCAGAGGGTATAGACTCATTCCTCTCAATGTTTGCTGACGACGCCAAAATTATGAGAAGGATTAAGACAGAGGAGGACAGCTTGAGACTTCAAGAAGACCTGGACAAGCTGCAGGAATGGTCGAACAAATGGCTGTTAGAGTTTAACCCAAGCAAATGTAATGTAATGAAGATAGGGGTAGGAAGCAGGAGACCAGATACAAGGTATCATTTGGGAGATGAAATACTTCAAGAGTCAGAGAGAGAGAAGACCTGGGGGTTGATATCACGCCAGACCTGTCCCCTGAAGCTCATATCAAGAGGATAACATCAGCAGCATATGCCAGGTTGGCTAACATAAGAACGGCCTTTAGAAACTTGTGTAAGGAATCTTTCAGAACATTATATACCACATATGTCAGACCAATCCTGGAGTATGCGGCTCCAGCATGGAGTCCCTATCTAGTCAAGCATAAGACTAAACTGGAAAAGGTTCAAAGGTTTGCCACCAGACTAGTACCCGAGCTGAGAGGTATGAGCTACGAGGAGCGACTGCAGGAATTAAACCTCACTTCGTTGGAAGACAGAAGAGTTAGGGGGGACATGATCACCACATTCAAGATTCTCAGGGGAATCGACAGTTTAACACAAGGGGCACACGCACTAGGGGACACAGGTGGAAACTGAGTGCCCAATGAGCCACAGAGATATTAGAAAGAACTTTTTTAGTGTCAGAGTGGTTGACAAATGGAATGCATTAGGAAGCGATGTGGTGGAGGCTGACTCCATACACAGTTTCAAGTGTAGATATGATAGAGCCCATAGGCTCAGGAAACTGTACACCTGTTGATTGACGGTTGAGAGGCGGGACCAAAGAGCCAGAGCTCAACCCCCGCAAGCACAACTAGGTGAGTACAACTAGGTGAGTACACACACCGCTAGTCTCAATGTCTTCACAATAGAACAGGCGAAGCCCCTCCACTAAATGAGGAGGAGGCAAACCAAGCAACCTTGGAGGAATTTGACCTCACCAGTGATGAGGTGAAAAGGTGTCTGTTAGAGCTGAATGTGACAAAGGCTGTAGGGCCTGACAGAATCTCACCGTGGATACTTAAGGAAGGTGCAGAAGAACTAAGTGTGCCACTCTCTATTGTGTATAACAGGTCACTGGAAAAAGGAGACTTACCAAAAAGTTGGAGGACAGCTAACATAGTCCCAATATACAAGAAGGGTGACAGGCAAGAGGCACTGAACTACAGGCCAGTTTCCCTAACTAGCATACTATGCAAGGTGATGGAGAAGATAGCGAGGAAAAGGCTCGTAGAGCATCTGGAGGGAAATAGCTTTGTAACACACCACCAACATGAGTTCAGAGATGGTAAATCGTGCCTCACAGGTTGAAAAGAATTCTATGACCAGGCAACAAAAATTAGGCAGGAAAGAGAACGGTGGGCAGACTGAATTTGAATTTTCCTGGACTGACAGAAAGCCTTTGACACAGTACCCCATCAAAGACTGTTAAAAAAAGTGGGAGCAACAGGGAAGAGTAAAAGGGAAGGTGCTCCAGTGGATAAGGAAGTACTTAAGCAGCAGCGAACAGCGAGTAACTGTGAGGGGGGAGACATCAGAGTGACAAGATGTCACCAGCAAAGTTCCTTTGGGCTCAGTACATGGACCCATCCTGTTTCTAATATATGTAAACGATCTTCCGGAGGGTATAGACTCATTCCTCTCAATGTTTGGCGATGATGTAAAAATTATGAGAAGTATCAAGACAGATGAAGATAGACAGAGACTACAGGATAACCTGGACAAACTGGAGGAATGGTCTAGAAAATAGCTGCTAAAGTTCAACTCAGGAAAGTGTAAAGTAATGAAATTATGCGAAGGGAGCAGGAGGCAGAACACAACCAACCATCTGGGAGGTAAAATCTTGCAAGAGTCAAATAGAGAGAAAGATCTGGGGGTTGATATCACACCGAACCTGTCCCCAGAGGCCCACATCAAAAGAATATTATCAGCGGCATATGCTAGACTGGCCAACATAAGAACTGCCATGAGAAACTTGTGTAAGGAATCGTTCAGGACCCTGTATACCACTTATCTCAGACTAATCCTGGAATAAGCAGCTCCAGCCTGGAGTACATACCTAGTTAAACACAAGGCAAAGTTAGAGAAAATTCAGCGGTATTCCACCAGGCTCGTCCCGGAACTGAGAGGAATGAGCTACGAGGAATGGCTAAAGGAGTTCAACCTCACGTCCTTGGAAAAAAGATGAGTAAGGGGAGACATGATAACCACCTACAAAATTTTCAGGGGATCTGACAGGGTGGACAATGACACACTCTTCATCATGGGTGGAACACGAACATAGAGACACAGGTGGAAACTTAGTACCCAGATTAGCCACAGAGATGTTAGAAAGAATTTTTTCAGTGTCAGAGTAGTTATTAAATGTATGCACTAGGAAGTGATGTGGTGAAGACCTCCATCCATACACAGTTTCAAACATAGGTATGAAAGAGCCCAGAAGGCTGAGGAATCTGTACACCAGTTTGATTGACGGTTGAGAGGCGGGACCAAAGAGACAAACCTCAACCCCCGCAAGCAGAACTAGGTGAGTACACTAGGTGAGTACACACACACACACACACACACACACACACACACAACAACACACACACCACACACACACACAGAAATGCCAGGAGACCGAAGAGAGATATATACCAACAGTAAAGGGAAAAAAAAGAAGGAATATAAAACCCTTGGTTTAATAGACAGTGTCAGGAAGCAAAAATGGCCAGCAGGCGGGAATGGAGGAAGTACAGAAGACAAAGGACAGAGGACAACAGGATCAGATGCAACAGAGCTAGGAACGATTACATTAACATAAGAAACATCGGAAAGGGACTAGGAGAACGATATTGCAATCAAGCGAAAAAACAACCTAAGTTACTACACAGTCATCTAAGAAGAAAAATGTCGGTGAACGACCAAGTGATAAGACTAAGGAAGGCAGAGGGGGCATATACTGAAAGTGACAAGGAAATCTGCGAGGCACTGAATGCCCATTTCCATGGAGTGTTCACTTCCGATCCTGAGCAGCTCCCATTGTTGGAAAGGGTTACCCTAGATGAAAGACTATCAGATTTAGAGGTTGACAGCAGAGGAGGTATGAAACAGTTGACAACTCTAGATGCAACTAAAGCAGTTGACCAGACAAAGTATCACCGTGGATACTAAAGAAGCAGCGCAGCCCTCAGCGTGCCTCTGGCAATGATCTTTATGAGTCACTTATGTCAGGAGAATTGCCCAGTTGCTGGAAGAAGGCAAATGTGCCAATCTTCAAGAAAGGCGATAGGGAGGAGGCACTTAACTATAGATCTGTATACTGACAATCATCCCCTGTAAAATACTGGAACGAATAATTAGGCAACGACTGGTTGCACACCTGGAGAACGTTAGGTTTGTGAACAAACATCAACATGGGTTCTGGACAGGGAAATCGTGCCTAACAAACGTTCTGGAATTCTATGATAAAGTAACGAGGATAAGACAGGACAAAGATGTTGGGCAGACTGCATATTTCTGGACTGCCAAAAGCCTTTGATACAGTACCGCACATGAGACTGCTGTTCAAACTCGAGAGCAGGCGGGGGTGGGGGGGGAAGGTCGTAGCATGGATAAGGAAAACACCTAACAGGAAGAATCCAAAGAGTTACGGTAAGGGGCGAGAA
>WNGS01099626.1:0-10218 GCA_020271785.1 Procambarus virginalis
TTCATATAGGGCGAGTGTTTTTTTACCTACTATATACATGCCTCACCTGTGACAGGAAAAAAAAAACATGTTTTTTTCAAAAGCATCGCCATCTGTAGGCGTTGGAGTCACAGCATGCTGTAATTTCCGAAAGTCTTCACTGATTCCTTCGAAATTTTGACACAACATTCCTTTCGAATACGTGCGTAGTTTGATATACATACTATTTAGATGCTCACACCTGTGACTGGAAAAAAACATGATTTCTTGAAAAACAGTTCCCATCTGTAGCACGTAAGAGCAACATACGATATACAGAACATGTTACGAATTCAACTTCAATGTTTCCGATTGCATTGATATATTGAATTTCATAGATTTTTATTGATTTTCATTTTTCATTTAATTATTTTGTGACATTGTGTTGGAACTGAGCTGAGTGTGTTTACCAGACCGTTCATTTCGTGGGTATAGCTTATTTGTTTCATTTTTCATTTTTTTCATTCCATTTTTTTACTGTTCTTATTATTTTTTTGGTGCAATTGGTGGTGAAATTGAGCGGTGTCGATTGATCGCGTTTGAATTAAATATTTCATTAGTCTCTTTTATTTTTTGAAACAAAGAAACTGGACAACATCGTTTATTTCATCAGCTGAAATGTGCAACAAACAGCTATGTATCCACCGGCTACAACGTTAACTGCTTTCTTCACGTTATGTCAAAATGACGCGTTTGTGAAAACATTGCTGTATTCGGAAGTGCCTACGAATTACACATGTAATGCCAGTAGAAAATTATTTTGAACGATTAAACGAGGAGAGCGAGTCGACGGACAACCGGCATATTCAAATAAATCGATAGGAAGGACTGTACACCATGCATTCCTATCAAGTTGAATGCTTCTTTCTTCACAAGCTGTTGGTAAATGTTCCGGATCAACGTCATTCCAGCAACTGAGATTTGTCAGCTGGCGTAACCACTGCCACTTTCCGTAGTGCATGTCAAGCTCTGAATTTAATTGGAGAACGTATCGACACTGGGATGTAATGCATGAATGACACGATCCAAATCGTCACATCCAAATAAAATTCGTGCATTGTCCGCCAATCATATTGACCACCGGCTCTCTTCATCTCCAACAGAGTATGGGAGAAACACAAATCGCACATAGCTGAAGATATTGGTCCCGTCGAATACGCAAGAAAATGTCAAATATTGAACATGAAGTTCACAGCAGAAAGTCTACAATGAAGCGTTGATAATGATTGAAGATTTGTTGCTGTAGAAATCGCGAACAAATTCTCAATCAATTGGAAAAGCTATCACCGAATCGATCTGCTGCTGCTCGCTTTTAATGTAGAATTGCGTCCGTGAAACAAAATTACAACACGGGGTGATCTGTTATCGTATGTGCATCAAATATTCTTAAGCTAACGCTTGAGCGAAAAGGCACTTTACAATCAAATAATTTAAACTGTCAATAGCAGGGTTTGTTAGAAATCTTCTTAGATACGCCATGAGGAACTGTAAAACCGTTCTAATTTTATTGATTTTGGGCTTGCATTTCGATCCCAAAATGGCATACCCTTCGATCTTCGCTCGTCCGGAATAGCGGAGACATTACTACCAGCTGGAAGAATGCTACTTCTCTTTGAATTTCGCCATTGAACATGCAATTCATTGAAACTCCCACGTGCAACATTCCAAAGCATCCGGCATGGGAAAATAATTGCAGAAATGTAAACTTATTGTTGACCAGACCACACATCTAGAAGGTGAAGGGACGACGACGTTTCGGTCCCGTCTGGACCATTCTTAAGGTCGATTATTAGCCCACGTTATTGTGACTCATCGCCTGCGTAAACTTATTGTTTCGGATGAATGCACAATGGCCCACAAAAAATAGCGCGAGGCTCTTGATCGATCATTGCAAGATTTGCGTGGAAACATCAGACCATTTGTAACGACATTAATATTGCTTGTCAGGAGATTTCAGGCAAACCGTATACCTCGATCGACACCAGCGGACGAACATAATGCTTGCCTGAATACTCTACTTTGTGGCTCCACATAAGACGTTAAAGTTAACTACAACTATGTCGTGTCTCAACTGCAAAACGACTCATCAGCTGGGATTTCTCACATCAATTCTGGAAATTGGGAACGTGAACGTGCCAGTTGATCTGACATCAGGACGAATTTCATTGCCAATCATAACTTCTACAATTTAGTGACGTCAAAAGAAGAATTGGTTGAAAAAGTATTTCCTAATAATGAAACCTAATAATTGAATAATGAAAATAAAAATCACGGTTGACTGAGTGAACGAGCTGTTCTTGCAGGCAAGAACAAAGACGTCTAAGAACTTAACAATATTGTTCAGTCTAACATCAAAGTAAGGCATCACATACAAGTTCTTCGACACTGTTGAGGAAGCAGATGAAGCGATTAATTATCCAACAGAATTTTTTAATTCCCTCGATCTGCCAGGGATACCATCACGCACGAACTGCCATTAATAATCGGCGTGCCAATTATCATGTTACGAAATATCACCAGCGAAAGCTTAGCAAAAGCACGCGGCTTGCAGTAAAAAATATTCAGCAACGTCGTAGAAGAACAATCTGACAGGACCTTCAAAGGTGAGATGTCCTCATTCCTTACATTCCTATTCCAACCAAGACGCGCCCGTTTGACCTGCCAGTTGCTACCTAGAGTTGCGAGGGGGCGGGTGTGGTTTGGCGTGTCGGCGCCATGGGGGCCCCCCTCCCCCCTGTGGTGCGTGCCAGTCAATCGGACTGGAGTTTTCTGCTCGGGCGGGTTATCCCGAGGTGGGTTTGGTGCTGTGTGACATGCTGCGGGTCCCTTGGGGGATGTCTATGGTGTTGAGCTGGTGTCTGCCCGTCGAGTGGTTGTTAAGCTAACTACTGAGGAGGTGTATAGGGCGTTTTACGTCGGTACGTGGGGCGGACTTTGCCCCTGCCCGACGGCGCGGGGCACTGTAACTGTCTCCGACCGCACGTATGTCAGCGTGCATGGGGCGCCCTGGAATTTCCGGAGAGACTGATGAGGCGTTATTCGGCCAGTTTGGGGCGGTCGTTTGTGTCGGTTGCACCTGCTCTCCTCGGGCAACCCGTCCTCGCAAATTTAATAAGTCAAAATTGACTTATTAGTTGCGTGCATAGGTGACATACTTAACATAATAGTTTCCCTTGAAAATCTTCATAGAAAACACCGACCTTACCTAACCTTGTTAGTATGTTAAAATAAGCATCTTATAGCTTCCTAATACATTTGTTACTTAACCTATTATAGGTTAGGTTAGGTAATTTGTAATTACGAAGCAATAAGATGCTTGTCTTAACATACTAACAAGGTTAGGTACGGTCGGTGTTTTCTATGAAGATTTTCAAGGGAAACTATTATGTTAAGTATGTCACCTATGCACATAGTTTAATAAGTCAATATTGACTTATTAATTTTGCGAGGACGGGTTGCCTGGGTCCGCTCAAGGGTGTGCGGTCCAAGATTCGCACCCTAGGAATGAGGCTGCGGCGGACATTCCTTCTCAAGTGAGGCTTCTGGGGTGTTCTGTAGAGTGTTTTATGCTCGTCACCCGTACGTGTTACCGTTGTGCCTCTTGGGTCATCAGGCTGCTGGGTGCTCTGAACCTGCCGTCGCGCCCGTCACCCTCTTCCGTGAGGAGGATTTCTCGCCGCTCCCTGTGGAGGAGGATTCGGTGGGTGTGGCCGCCGCTTTGGCTGTTGCCGTACTGCGTGTCGCTTGAAGCGTCTCCTGAAGCGTCTTCTGCAGATGTCGCCCCTTCCCCAGAGGCTGTGTTGCCTGTTGCGGTTGCCTCTCAGGCGGTTGCATCGCCGTCGGATAATCGTCCTGTCCCGGTTACTGTCCTGGATGCTTCCGTAGTTCTTCCGGCTCCTGTATGCGCGCTCCCCCGTCTTCCGTTCTCCGTCTGTGGTTACTCCGTCTGGCGCAGTGTGCTCCGTCTGGGCACACTGCGCCCTCGCCGTGTGCCCGGATGTGCTGGTGCTGGGCTGCTGTGGGACCTCCTACTGTGCTCGACCTGGTTCCCCGTGTGGTTGAAGATGCTGCCGTCCTGCGGCGGGCGTCGGTTCGCCCGGCTTGTGTTGGTCCGGTCTCTGGATCGACATCCGGCTCTGATGATGTGCGGCCGGTGCCCAAGCGTTCCCGGAGATCTTCTGATTGGCTGATGCGGGAGAATTCGACGATGGTGGATCTTCCAGTGACAGTGGTGAGGTTCCGTCGCGTTCCTCGGTGGTGGCGGAGGTCCATGTGCCTGCGGCTGCCTGTCTCGATGTTTCTTCTAGTAAGGTGCCTGTGGAGCTTGCTTCCGGTGCGTCGCCTGCGTCGGATGGTTCCGGTTCTGCGTGTGGGGTGGTTCCTCCTGCTGGTGAGCGTAGTAACCTAGTGATGGTGTTCAAGAAGACTGCTCCCTCTGGGGCTCCGTGCCCCCAGTTTCGTCCCCCGTTTCGTCGGAGCGGGTTTGCCACTTCTCCCAGTCTCCGACCGTCTCTACTGTGTCTCCTACGGTGTCAGATGTGGGGGTTGCCGTCTCGGCGGACTTCGTCGTCTTCTCCTGTGCGTCCGGCGGCGGGCCTTCTCGGGCATAAGAGGCGCTTCTTCCGTGTCTTCCGCTTCCCTTGCTCTGCCTTCCCTCGTTATGCGACGACTGTCGCCCACTTCGGATGCTGCCGTTTCCGCCTGATCTGGTGGTTCCCGAGATATGCTCGCCCCCCTGAAGCAGGGGACCGTTGTCCTACCGACTGGAGTCTTAGTGTGGGAAGCTTATAAGCAGAAATATCCTAGGCATGAATTTCCTGAGAAGTATGTGCCTACCACTGTCGTGTCTTATTCCTTTAGGTGATTTTTTGTTTTACGCGTTTGTGCTATGTGTGTTGTGTTCGTTTGTGTGCGTGGTGTGCGATTGCACGCGTGTGTGTTTTGTATTTACTTTCTGGTGTTCTGTGTTGTGCCTCTCTGTGTGGGTTTTCAGGGCCAGTTTGCCTTGTTGGTGTTGCTCACGGGTTGGGTTGTTTGGGTGAGGGTTTGGGTATTTTGTCATTGTACTGCTGTGCTTATTGTTTTTTGTTGTCGGCCCTTCAGGCCGATGTTTTGTGTATTTAATACTTTAATATTTTGTGCCTTTGTGATTTGTTCCTGTGCCTTTGTCCTTTGTAACTTTGTGCCTTTGTCCTTTGTCCTTTGTAACTTTGTACCTTTGTCCTTGTAACTGTGCCTTGTGTTTATTGTAATCTGTTGCTTTACTTATGCTTCCCTGTACGCTTCACGTTGCACGACACGTCTTGCACTGTTCCTTTTCTACTGATTTGTGCTATGTGTAGTTTTTTGTTTATTTACATTACCCTCCTGTCTTGTCTTGTTATTTAGGTTTACTGTGTTCCTTTGTGTTTATGCTCATTGTTGTTTTGTTGTCGGCCCTTCAGGCCGGTATTTATATGTAATTGTCTTTTTTTTGTGCCTATGTGTTTGTGTTTGTTTGTTCTTGTTTTATTGTATTTATTGGCATGTTCGCATATAAAAATAAATAAAAAATAAATAAAAAAAAACTTCTTCTTTTGACGCCACTAAATTGTAGAAGTTATGAGGCAATGAAATCGTCCTGAGGTCAGATCAACTGGCACGTTCACGTTCCCAATTTCCAGAAATTGATGTGAGAATATCTCAGCTGATGAGTCGTTTTGCAGTTAGACACGCATATTTGTAGTTAATTTTAACGTGTTTATGTGGAGCCACAAAGTAGAGTATTTCAGGCAAGCATTTATTTCGTCCGCTGGTGTCGATCGAGGAATTACAGGTAATGTTTGCCTGATATCTCCTACAAGCAATATTAATGCGTTCCCAAATGGTCTAATGTTTCCACGCAAATCTTGCAATGATCGATCAAGAGCCTCGAGCGATTTTTTTGTGGGCCATTGTGCATTCATCCCAAACAATAAGTTTACATTTCTGCAATTATTTTCCCATGCCGGATGCTTTGGAAATGTTGAAAATGGGAGTTTCAATGAATTGCATGTTCAATGGCAATTTCAAAGCCGAAGTTTTTTTTATTTTTTTTTATTTTTACATGCGTGCATGCGTATAAATAAAATAAAACAAAACAAAGGACAAAATCACAAAGTCACAATCACAGAAAACACCGGCCTGAAGGATCGACAACAAAAACAAAACATAATGCAAGATAGTATAAAAAGAACAATGTAATACATGTCGTGCATTTTTAAGTGTACAGGCAAGCATGCAGAAGACAAACAGATCACAAAAATACAAATTACAAAGGCATAAAGGTATAAATTACCAAATACACAAAATACCGCCCCGAAGTGACGACAACACAAAACAATAAGCACATCAGTACAATTTCAAAGTACCCAAACCTGCACCCACCAACCCAACCCTTGAAACACAAAACAAGCCTACTGGCCCCATTTCTGCTTATAAGCCTCCCACATTAAGTACTCCCTGTTGGTAGGACAACGATCCCCCTGTCTCAGGGAGGGGAGGGGGTGTTCATAAATTCGGGAATCACCAGATCAGGCGGAAGCGGCAGATCCTGGAGTTGGGCGGCATTAGTCGCATAACGAGGTAAGGAGGAGCGAATGGAAGCAGAAGACACGGAAGAAGCAGAAGCAGGCCACCGAGACGGCCCCGCCGCTGGACGCACAGGAGAAGAAGACGAAGGCCGTCGAGACGGCAATACCACACCCAACACTACGGAAAGTGATATGTGTTACGCCGCTGACAAATCTCATTTGCTGGAAAGACGTTGAACCGGACACATTTACCAACAGCTTGCGAAGAAAGACGTATTCATCTTGATTGGAATGCATGGTGTACAGTCTGCCTATCGTAGTTTGTATGAATATGCCAGGTTGTCTGTCGACTCCCTCTCCTCGTTTATGTTGTTCAAATGATTTCCTACTGGTATTCCATGTGTAATATTTAGGCACTTCCGTATACAACAATGTTTTCGCAAACGCGTCATTTTGACATAACGTGAAGAAAGCAGTTAACGTTGTAGCCAGTGGATTCATAGCTGTTTGCTGCACATTTGCAGCTGTGAAATAAACATGTTGTCCATTTTCTTGTTTTCAAAAAAATATAAAATACTAACGAAATATTTAAATTCAAACGCCGATCAATCGACACAGCTCAATTTCACCACCAATTGCACAAAAAAATAAGAACAGTTAAAAAATGGAATGAAAAACAATGAAAAAAGAAACAAATAAGCTATACCCATAAAATGAACGGTATGGTAAACAACACAGCTCAATTCCAACACAATGTCACACAAAATAATTAAATGAAAATGAAAATCAATCAAAATCTATGAAAATTCAATATATCAATGCAATCGGAAACATTGAAGTTGAATCGTAACATGTTCTGTATATCGTATAAGAACATAAGAACATAAGAACAAAGGCAACTGCAGAAGGCCTATTGGCCCATACGAGGCAGCTCCTATTTATAACCACCCAATCCCACTCATATACATGTCCATCCCATGCTTGAAACAATCGAGGGACCCCACCTCCACAATGTTACGCGGCAATTGGTTCCACAAATCAATATCCCTGTTACTGAACCGGTATTTACCCAAGTCTTTCCTAAATCTAAACTTATCCAATTTATACCCATTGTTTCGCGTTCTGTCCTGTGTTGATACTTTTAATACCCTATTAATATCCCCTTTGTTATGTCCATTCATCCACTTGGATGATTCATCATGTCGTAGCTCAGTGGATTAAGGCATGTTGCTCCTACATGCTACAGATGGGGCTGGTTTTCAAAAAATGCATGTTTTTACCAGTCACAGGTGTGGCATCTAAATAATATGTATATCAAAACACGCACATATTCGAACGTATACAGTTCTACGGGTGCAAGAGTATGCCTCCTCAAACACCCGGGCGTCAAAACAAAAGAAAGTCGAAAGAATAATCAAAACAGGCAAAAGGTCGATAGTAAATGACAATTTGACAAGAGAAGAGGGGGGAGAAAAATGAAACACGAGGAAAAGGAAAAAGGGTCTGGCAAAATTGGTAAAGGCAGCAGCAGGATCATAAGACTGCAAAAGGACAGAGGACTGACCCATGGAGCATCACACTCCAGCAGCTGCCCACCAAGCCCCCTCATGGCGACGACGAGCCAGACAGTGAGAGGGGGCCTATGTGGTAAGGATCTCATGGAAAAGGTGGGAATTTTCTTGGCGGGCCTAGATAAATTGTCGATAGTTAAAACAATTAAAAGTGCGGAAGATATGTTAGAAAATATATTCAGTGGCGGCAGGTAAGCCAATTAATAGCATGGTGGCAAAAATTCACCTGAAAAGTGGTGCTTTACCTAAATTTTTCAATGCAAGAACAGTTCCATTTCATTACAACCATCTTGTAGAATCAGCCCTGGAAAGGCATGTGGCAGAAGACATCTTAAAGCTAATTACACATAGTGAGTGGGCAGCCCCAATTGTACCAGTGTTGAAGGCAGACTGGAAATCCATGAGAATCTGTGCAGATTTTTTTAAATTAAATAACCACATCCATTGTGAGAAGTACCCTTTACCTAAGATAATGAGTTGTTGTCAGTGGTGTGCAAGAGGGCAATGTTTTCTAAGATTGACCTGAAGAACCTACTTGGAAATTCCTATAGAGAAGGAGAGCCAGAAATTGTTAGTGATTACTTAATTCCCAAAAAGGGTTATTTAAGTATAAAAGATTTCCTTTTGGAATCTCCTCGTCTCCAGCAATTTTGCAGAGATTCATGTCCCAGTTGTTAGTAAACATTGAGGGTGTGGCTAGCTTTTTAGATGAAATTATTGTATGCGGGGGAATGAGGAAGAGCATGGTGCT
This sequence comes from Procambarus virginalis, assembly GCA_020271785.1. Taxonomy (NCBI): domain Eukaryota; kingdom Metazoa; phylum Arthropoda; class Malacostraca; order Decapoda; family Cambaridae; genus Procambarus; species Procambarus virginalis. The sequence continues at coordinate 8,892 of WNGS01099626.1, forward strand.
AGATTAGGAAAGAATTATAATCTCCTGTAATAGTACATGTGAAGAATAATAAGGGTAAAACAACATTGAAGGCCAATGTCATTGAATACCTGGAGTACCATATTTCAGGTAACGGTTTTATTCCTTCTCACAATAACGTAGCTGTTATATAGATGCCCCAGCCCCAACTTCAGTGGAGGAAGTTCAGTATTTGTGGGGATGGTAGCATATTTTTGTAAGTTTGTGAAGATCATTTTCAAAATTTGCATCCTTGTATGAATTATTGAAAAAAGCAGCTAGATTTAAGTGGACAGCAAGAGAGGAGAATGCCTTTAGTAGTATTAAGCAGGAGTTGATAAATTCGCCAGTGCTCATTAATTTTACTGGTAAACTCCCTTAAAACTAGAGGTAGATGCTTCCCCAGAAGAGAAGGTTGTGTATTATTACAGGAAGTAGATGGTCAGGATAAAGTAGTATATTTTGCTAGCAAGAAATTATCTCCTGCAGAACAGAATTATTCTCAATTAGACAAAGAAGCCTTAACTTTGGTATTGTGCTGTAAAAAAAAAAAAACAGATATTTTCTGTTGGATAGAAATTCTTGCTAGAACAGACCTTAAACCCTGCTAGGATTGTCTGGCAGATTTCAGTTAATGCTAATGCTAGAATTCAAAGATGAGCATTGCTACTCTCGCAGTTTGAGTATGATTAGAATTTACAGAAGGCAAGGATAATGTTGTAGCTGATGCATTAAGTAGATTGCCTGTGACAGAAGAGTTGACTTCCAGGATGCCAGTGGATATGTTAATCTGGTGGAATCTATGTCTTTTGAGGATATTCCATTCCAGACTATTAAGAAGGCAACTAGTTGAGTTCTAAATTAAATCTCTTGATGATGTCAAATAATTGGAATATAATTTATTATGGTCAGGGTATGCTGTGGTAACGGCTGATCTTAGTATTCACCAGGATGTACTCTAGTATAGGAATAGAGTGGTGGTTCCTGTGGAACTGAGATGCAAGATTTTGGAACAGTTGCATGTAGGCCATAATGGCATTAATGCTATGAAAGCAGAAGCTAGAAGTTGGGTTTGGGTGGTCAAAAATAGACCAGCATATGGCTGAGGTAACTAGGAATTGTCACATTTATTTAAAGAATTATAATAAAAAACCCAGGCCCCAGTGCATGGACAGGATACTGTCCATGCACTGGGAAACCCTGATCTAGATTTCATATAGATTATGCTGGACCTATAGATAACCATATTACCTGGTGGTGATGGATGCTATACAAAATTTCTGGATGTTCATGTATGTAATTCCTCCACATTATATGTAACTTGTGAACC
>WNGS01099634.1:0-16487 GCA_020271785.1 Procambarus virginalis
AAAATATATAAAAAATATATATTTAATTTTGATATATACCTGTGGGTCCAGGAGGCCATCTGTGTCCCCTCAGATGGTCTCCCTTATCACAGTTTGTGTCTATGGATGTGTGTGTGTGTGTGTGTGTGTGTGTGTGTGTGTGTGTGTGTGTGTGTGTGTGTGTGCGAGTGTGTTTATCCCTGTGAGTGTCCGGGTGAGTGTGAGATCCCCTGTGAGTGTACGGGTTAGTGTGTGTCCGGTTATGCCTGTGGGTCCACGAGGCCATCTGTGTCCCCTCAGATGGTCTCCTTTATCACAGTCTATGGGTGTGTGTTAGTGTGAGTGTCCCTGTGAGTGTTCGGGTGAGGGTGTGTGTGTGTGTGTGTGTGTGTCCGGGATTATGTGAGGTTTGGTTCCTGGAACCATCCTTCCCTGGGGGTTGATATCACGCCAGACCTGTCCCCTGAAGCTCATATCAAGAGGATAACATCAGCAGCATATGCCAGGTTGGGTAACAAAAGAACGGCCTTTAGACACTTGTGTAAGGAATCTTTCAGAATATTATATACCACATATGTCAGACCAATCCTGGAGTATGCGGCTCCAGCATGGAGTCCATATCTAGTCAAGCATAAGACTAAACTGGAGAAGGTTTAAAGGTTTGCCACCAGACTAGTACCCGAGCTGAGAGGTATGAGCTACGAGGAGAGACTACGGGAATTGAACCTCACTTCGTTGGAAGACAGAAGAGTTAGGGGGAACATGATCACCACATTTAAGATTCTCAAGGGAATCGACAGGGTTGATAAAGACAGGCTATTTAACACAAGGGGCACACGCACTAGGGCACACAGGTGGAAACTGAGTGCCCAAATGAGCCGCAGAGATATTAGAAAGAACTTTTTTAGTGTCAGAGTGGTTGACAAATGGAATGCATTAGGAAGTAATGTGGTGGAGGCTGACTCCATACACAGTTTCAAGTGTAGATATGATAAAGCCCAATAGGCTCAGGAACCTGTACACCTGTTGATTGACGGTTGAGAGGCGGGACCAAAGAGCTAGAGCTCAACCCCCGCAAGCACAACTAGGTGAGTACACACAAACTGGAGGCCTACCGTCTAAACGGAGAGAGTTCGTTCGTTATAATCCTAATGGTCCCCGATCGAATCCCAGTTGATGCAATAGCAAATCGACAGATATTCTTTAACCTGATTTACCTGTTCACCTAGCACAAATGTATCCATCAATGAATCCATCTATCTATCTACTTATATCTGTCAATCTATCTTGACATAAACCCACCATTTATTATTATATACATCTATCTATCAATGTATCCGTCCATCAACTCTTCTGTCTATCCATCTATCTACTCATATGTCTTTCCATCCATCAGATAGACGGATAGACGGATGCATTTATGCATCCATCTATCCGTCAATGTATATATTTAGCCATCAATGTAAACATCCATCTATCTACTTATATAAATTTTCCTTTAATCTATCCATTTATCATAACCATCTATCAACATCCTCCCCACTCCCTCTCCTATCGTACTCTCAAACTCCCTCCACTCGTACCGGCCCCTTCTCCTTCTCTTTTCCACCCTCTCATAACCCTGCTCATCCTCTGTCCTTCTGCCCTTCCCACTCCCGCCCCTATCCCATTCCGCCCTTCCCATCGTCTTCCCTCTCGCCTCAGTTCCTTCCCTTCGCTCTCACTACTTCCTCCGCTTCTCACTATCGCCCTTCCCACGTTCTTCCCTCCCTCCCTCTCTCCCGCTTCTTGTCCTTCCCTTCATTCACTCTCCTTCCCTTCTTACCCATCTCGTAGTCTTCCCTCCCGCCGCCAGGGAGGGAAGACTACTTCCCATCGTCCTCCCTTTTACATCACACTCTCCTCCCCCCCTTCACCTCCTTCACTCCCTCTTCATCCCTCTTTCACCTTGAAATTACGACTTTTTATACCGAAAATATGCCAATTACTGAGAGCGGCGATGGGTCACATTTTGCCCAAACCCCCCTGCAGTTTTCAAAATGTCCCAAACGTTCCAAATTCGACCCTTGAGCCATATTTTGTAGCCGAATTCTGGTTCTCTGCACGTAGTCGCAGCTTTAAATTACGGTTTGTATAACGAAAACATGTTAATTACTGAGAGCAGCGATGGGTCAAATTTTGCCCGAACCCTCCATGGCAGTTTTCAAAATATCCCAAACATCCCAAACTCGACGTTTGAGCCATATTTTGGAGTCAAATTCTGGCTCTCTGCACGTATTCGCAGTTTGAAATTACAAATTTTATTTTACGAATTTTTTACGAATTTCATTTTAATTTACGAATTTTATTTATTTTACAGATTTTAACTACAAATTATAAGGGGAGGTTTCGTATTATTTAGATCTAAGAAAAAACATATGACAATGTTGTTTCCAATGCAAATTATAAAAATCAGTGTGTTTTCATTAGAATTAACTTAAATGTTCCTGATTTTCCGTTTATAATACCAATGGAAAATGTACACGTAAAACCGCTCTAATCCGGCTGAAACGTCGATATATGCATTAAAACAGAACTTCTACCCTTTTCAATATCTTAATCAGTATTTTAACGAGACACAAATAGTTGATTGAAAATGAAGTATTTAAGGTTAATTTCTAATTAATTATGTGATCGCATCATTTTTTATCGTATATTTAATGAATTAATAACAATAAACTGAAAATTCACAAAAACGTGAAAAACGGAAAATCATTGCCTAATTCGATGATATTTTGTTTAAATCGCATAAAGGAAAAGGGGATTATAAACGTCAAAATATTGCTAAATTCGATGATTTTTAGTACAAAAGAAAATGCAAGAAAACTTGCTTAAAAATGCAATATTATGCGAAATTCTGAGGTGTGAAGGCCAAACCACATATCGTGAGAAAACATGAAGTAGTATCGAAATATTTGTAAAAACGAATATATTTACGTAAAGTCACTCTACATGAAAAACTTGAAAAAAATCGCTATATTACCAAATTTGAGGATTTTAACTTCAAATCATAAAGCGAGGTTTCGGATTATTTAGATCCTAGAAAAGATATATAAAAATGTTGTTTCCAATATAAAGGATAAAAATCAATATATTTTTATTAGAATTAACTAAAATGTTCCTGATTTTCCGTTTATATTACCGATGGAAGATGTACACGTAAAACCGCTCTAATCCGGCTGAAACGTCGATATATGCATTAAAACAGAACTTCTCCTCTTTTCAATATCATACTCAGTATTTTAACGAGAAACAAATAGTTGATTGAAATTGAAGAATTTAAGGTTAATTTCTAATCAATTATGTGTTTTGTATGCATTTGTATGCATTTTGCGCGAGACCAATGGCATCCCAACATTTCCATTTTGGGGCAACAGTACATTTGTTGTTTGCTTTCTTACTTTAATTACTGGTGGTTGGAATTTGTATGCAATTTGTGCGAGATCAATGGTATCCCAACATTTCCATATTGTAGCAATACTCCATTTGTTGTTTGCTTGACTAAATTCTTGCTACAAACAATATCTAATGATAAGGGGAAATGGCTGCTTTGTACGAGTATCTTCCACCTCAGTTACCATGACCTTGACTCACTCATTCACTGACATGTGATTGGTTGCCACTTCATTACAATAGCAACGGCCATGCTACCACCTTGAGAACAATGCTTTTCTCTATATCAGCCAAGTTAAGCAACGTTAACTTTGATTAGTACTAGGATGGGTGACCTGCCAGTGAACACCAACTGCTGCTGCTGATGGTATTCATATTTGGGAAGTCTCTGTGTGTCAGTGTGTGTGTGTGTGTGTACTCACCTAGTTGTACTCACCTAGTTGTGCTTGCGGGGGTTGAGCTCTGGCTCTTTGGTCCCGCCTCTCAACCGTCAATCAACAGGTGTTCAGGTTCCTGAGCCTAGGGCTCTATCATATCTACACTTTAAACTGTGTATGGAGGCAGCCTCCACCACATTACTTCCTAATGCATTTCATTTGTCAACCACTCTGACACTAAAAAAGTTCTTGCTAATATCTCTGTGGCTCATTTGGGCACTCAGTTTCCACCTGTGTCCCCTTGTGCGTGTGCCCCCTTGTGTTAAATAGCCTGTCTTTATCAACCCTGTCGATTCCCTTGAGAATCTTAAATGTGGTGATCATGTCCCCCCTAACTCTTCTGTCTTCCAACGAAGTGAGGTTCAATTCCCGTAGTCTCTCCTCGTAGCTCATACCTCTCAGCTCGGGTACTAGTCTGGTGGCAAACCTTTGAACCTTCTCCAGTTTAGTCTTATGCTTGACTAGATATGGACTCCATGCTGGAGCCGCATACTCCAGGATTGGTCTGACATATGTGGTATATAATGTTCTGAAAGATTCCTTACACAAGTGTCTAAAGGCCGTTCTTTTGTTAGCCAACCTGGCATATGCTGCTGATGTTATCCTCTTGATATGAGCTTCAGGGGACAGGTCTGGCGTGATATCAACCCCCAGGTCTTTCTCTCTCTCTGACTCTTGAAGTATTTCACCTCCCAAGTGATACCTTGTGTCTGGTCTCCTGCTTCCTACCCCTATCTTCATTACATTACTTTTGCTTGGGTTAAACTCTAACAGCCATTTGTTCGACCATTCTTGCAGCTTGTCCAGGTCTTCTTGAAGCCTCAAACTGTCCTCCTCTGTCTTAATTCTTCTCATAATTTTGGCGTCGCCAGCAAACATTGAGAGGAATGAGTCTATGCCCTCTGGGAGATCATTTACGTATATCAGAAACTGGATAGGTCCAAGCACAGAGCCCTGTGGGAATCCACTAGTGACTTCACGCCATTCTGAGATCTCACCCCTCACTATAACTCTCTGCTTCCTATTGCTTAGGTACTCCCTCATCCTCTGGAGCGCCCAACCAGTTACTCCTGCCTGTTTCTCCACCTTATGCATCAACCTTTTATGGGGTACTGTGTCAAAGGCTTTCCGACAGTCCAAAAAAATACAGTCCGCCCATCCTTCTCTTTCTTGCTTAATCTTTGTGTGTACTCACCTATATGTACTCACCTATATGTGTCTGCAGGATCGAGCATTGACTCTTGGATCCCGCCTTTCGAGCATCAGTTGTTTACAGCAATGACTCCTGTCCCATTTCCCTATCATACCTGGTTTTAAATTATGAATAGTATTTGCTTCCACAACCTGTTCCTTGAGTGCATTCCATTTTCCCACTACTCTCACGCTAAAAGAAAACTTCCTAACATCTCTGTGACTCATCTGAGTTTCCAACTTCCATCCATGTCCCCTCGTTCTGTTACTATTCCGTGTGAACATTTCGTCTATGTCCACTCTGTCAATCCCTCTGAGTATTTTATACGTTCCTATCATGTCCCCTCTCTCCCTTCTTCTTTCTAGTGTCGTAAGGCACAGTTCCCTCAGGCGCTCCTCATACCCCATCCCTCGTAGCTCAGGGACGAGTCTCGTTGCAAACCTCTGAACCTTTTCCAGTTTCATTATATGCTTCTTCAGATGGGGACTCCATGATGAGGCGGCATACTCTAAGACTGGCCTCACGTAGGCAGTGTAAAGCGCCCTAAATGCCTCCTTGCTTAGGTTTCTGAATGATGTTCTAACTTTTGCCAGTGTCGAGTACGCTGCTGTCGTTATCCTATTTATATGTGCCTCAGGAGATAGATTAGGTGTTACGTCCACACCCAGGTCTCTCTCGCGCGTCGTCACAGGTAGACTGTTCCCCTTCATTGTGTACTGACCCTTTGGTCTCCTATCTCCTAGTCCCATTTCCATAACTTTACATTTGCTCGTGTTGAATTCCAATAGCCATTTCTCTGACCATCTCTGCAACCTGTTCAGGTCTTCTTGGAGGATCCTGCAATCCTCATCTGTCACAACTCTTCTCATCAACTTTGCGTCATCCGCAAACATCGACATGTAGGACTCTACACCCGTAAACATATCGTTAACATATACAAGAAATAGAATTGGTCCCAGTACCGATCCTTGTGGTACTCCACTTGTTACTGTTCGCCAGTCCGACTTCTCGCCCCTTACCGTAACTCTTTGGCTCCTTCCTGTTAGGTAGTTCCTTATCCATGCTAGGACCTTTCCCCCTACCCCCGCCTGCCTCTCGAGTTTGAACAGCAGTCTCATGTGCGGTACTGTATCAAAGGCTTTTGGCAGTCCAGAAATATGCAGTCTGCCCAACCATCTGTGGCTCCAGTCTGCCCAACAGTCTGTGTGTGTGTGTGTGTGTGTGTGTGTGTGTGTGTGGTGTGTGTGTGTGTGTGTGTGTGTGTGTGTGTGTGTGTGTGTGTGTGTGTGTGTGTGTGTGTGTGTGTGTGTGTGTGTGTGTGTGTGTGTGCGTGTGTGTGTGTGTGTGTGTGTATTCATTTAGTTGTATTTTTTTTTACGGGGGTTGAGCTTTGCTCTTTCGGCCCGCCTCTCAACTGTCAATCAACTGTTTACTAACTACTTTTTTTTTCCCCACACCACACACACACACACACACACACACCAGGAAGCAGCCCGTGACAGCTGACTAACTCCCAGGTACCTATTTACTGCTAGGTAACAGGGGCATTCAGGGTGAAAGAAACTTTGCCCATTTGTTTCTGCCGGGTGCGGGAATCGAACCCGCGCCACAGAATTACGAATCTTGCACGCTATCCACCAGGCTACCTGGCCCCTGTATGTGTATGTGTATGTGTGTGTGTGTGTGTGTGTGTGTGTGGTGTGTGTGTGTGTGTGTGTGTGTGTGTGTGTGTGTGTGTGTGTGGTGTGTGTGTGTGTACTCATTTAGTTGTGTTTGTGGAAGTTGACCTTCGGTTCTTTGGTCCCGACTCTCTTCTGGCAATCATCTGGTTGTGAACTGTCAATCAACTGGTGTGTGTGTGTGGTGTGTGTGTGTGTGTGTGTGTGTGTGTGTGTGTGTGTGTGGTGTGTGTGTGTGTGTGTGTGTGTGTGTGTGTGTGTGTGTGTGTGTGTGGTGTGTGTGTGTGTGCAAGTATGTGGCACATTGACATGTGTACCGATGACTATTAAAGTATACCTTCAGAAACAAAATGTCTTCTATAAATATTGTCAGTCCCTTTTCTCTGCCTGACTGCATGCTCAAACATGTCCACCCAAATAACTGTTGAATAGCTCCAAGGTTCACTGACCATTAATCTAACGTTATTAATTACATGGCACAACTTATCTATCTTTCCATATTTAAAGCTCCTACCTTCTTACTAACATGAATACCACAAACTCATATACTCATATCAGTCGCAAACACTTTTCTTACTCCTCCCTAAACACCTTTCTATATACTGACTATCTCCACAAATTACAATGTAAAATTAGAAACTGGCAACCCCTGCCTATGGAAGGTTGGGTTAGGTTAGGTTAGGAAATAGGCCTGGAGTCATTGCTTTAATCAACCGACGGCTAAAAAGGCACACTCCATGATTAATGCTCGATCCTGCTGGCACAAATAGGTGAGTACACATAAATATGTAACATGAATGACATGTTCCTTCTCGACTCACAATTGGGGATACGAGAGTGCGAATCAAAGTCGGGCAGGGCTCTAATTGTTGGTATCATTTTCTATCACCCAAAGCCTCTGTTCACCAATCAATAAATAGATATGCAGTAGTTAGGATAGGTTAGATTTGGTTAGGTTAGGTTACGTTGTGTTAGGTTAAGAAATACGCTAGAATTCATTTCTTAAAAGAACCGACGGCTAAAAAGGAACACTCCAAGATTAATGCTCGATCCTGCTGGCACAAATAGCTGAGTTACATAAATGTGTAACATTAATGACTTGTTCCTTCCCGACTCACAATCATGGATTCTAGGGTTCGAATCCCGGTCCAGGGATGTAACTGTTGGTAGCGTTTTCTATGATTCAATAGACCTGTTCACCTAGCAGTAAATAGGTATGCATGAGTAGTTAGGTTAGGTTAGGTTAGCTAATAGGTCAGAAGTCATTGCTTTAAACAACCGACGGCTAAAAAGGCCCACCCCAAGATTAATGTTCGATCCTTCTGGCGCAAATAGGTGAGTGCATATGAATATGTAAACTGAATGACTTGTTTCTTCTCTACTCACAATCCGGGAATCCAGGGTTCGAAAATTAAATAAAAATGTTTGAACTTTGATACTACTTCATGTTGTCTCGCGATATGCAAAAAAAAAATACAAATCTCAGTATTTCGCATAATATTGCGTTTTTAAGCAAGTTTTCTTGCATTGTGCTTTAAACTTAAAATCATCGAATTTAGCAATATTTTGAGGTTTTTCATCCTTTTTTTCTTCATGAGATTTCAACAATATATCAACGATTTAGGCAATATTTTGCCTTTTTTCCGCGTTTTCAAGGCAAATTCAGGTTTATTGCCATTAGTACAATATATTTACGATAAATATGATGCAAAAACGGAATTAATTGCAAATTACCTTTAAATACTTGATTTTCAATCAACTATTTGTACCTCGTTAAAATAGTGAGTAAGATATTGATTATGAGATATTTTCTGTTTTTTTGCATATTTCGACGTTTCAGCCGGATTAGAGCTGTTTTACGAGTACCTCTTCCTTCGGTAATATAAACGGAAAGTCTGGATCATTGTAGTTAATTCTAAAGAAAACACATTGATTTTTATCATTTAAATTGGAAACAACGTTTTCATATGCCTTTTTAATTATCAAAATAATACGCAACCTCCTTGAGGTGGTGCTTCCGGGGCTTAGCGTCCCCGCGGCCCGGTCATCGACCAGGCCTCACTCTATGATTTGAAATAAAAATCCTCGAATTTGGTATTATAGTGACTTTTTCACGTTTTTCATGTAGGGTGATTTTAGGTAAAAATGTTCGAATTTACTAATATTTTGATACTACTTCATGTTGTCTCACGATATATAAAAAAATACAAATCTCAATATTTCACATAATATTCCGTTTTAAGCAAGTTTTTTTGCATTGTGCTTTGAACGTAAAATCATCGAATTTAGCAATGTATTGAGGTTTTTCATCCTTTTTTTCTTCGTGAGATTTAAACCAAATATCAACGATTTCGGCAATATTTTGCCTTTTTTCCGCGTTTTCAAGCAATTCAGGTTTATTGCCATTAGTACAATATATTTACGATAAATATGATGCAAAAACGGAATTAATTGCAAATTACCTTTAAATACTTAATTTTCAATCAACTATTTGTACCTCGTTAAAATAGTGAGTAAGATATTGATAAGGAGAGATATTCCGTTTTATTGCATATTTCGACGTTTCAGCCGCATTAGAACGGTTTTACGAGTACCTATTCTTTCGGTAATATAAACGGAAATTCAGGAACATTTTAGTTAATTCTAATGAAAACACATTGATTTTTATCATTTGAATTGGAAACAACGTTTTCATATGCCTTTTCAATTATCAAAATAAAATGCAACCTCGCTCTATGATTTGGTGTAAAAATCGTAGAATTTGGTATTATTGTGACTTTTTTCTCCTTTTTCATGTAGAGTGATTTTAGGTAAAAATGTTCGAATTAACTAAAATTTTGATAATACTTCATGTGGTACCACTAAAAGTGATTTGGCCAACAAATCTCAGAATTTCACATAGTCACTCACCAGGATGCAAGCAGCTTACTAACTCCAGGATACCTATTTACTGCTAGGTGAATAGGGGCATTGATTGATAGAAAACGGTATCATCAATTATAGCCCTGTCCGACCGGGATTCGAACCCTGGATTCCCCGATTGTGAGTCGAGAAGAAACAAGTCATTCACGTTATATATTTATGTGTACTCACCTATTTGCGCCAGAAGGATCGATCGTTAATCTTGGGGTGGGCCTTTTTAGCTGTCGGTTGTTAAAGCAATGACTCCTGACCTATTTGCTAACCTAACCTAACCTAACTACTCCTGCATACCTATTTACTGCTAGGTGAACAGGTCTGATGAATCATAGACAACGCTACCAACAGTTACAGCCCTGACCGACCGGGATTCGAACCCTAGAATCCATGATTGTGAGTCGGGAAGGAACAAGTCATTCATGTTTACATATTTTGTAACTCAGCTATTTGTGCCAGCGGATCGAGCATTAATCATGGAGTGTTCCTTTTTAGCCGTCGGTTGATTAAAGCAATGACTCCTGGCCTATTTCCTAACCTAACCTAACCCAACCTTTCAAAGGCAGAGTTTACCAGTTTCTAATTTTACGTCGTAATTTGTGGAGATAGTCTATATATGGAAAGGTGTTTAGGGAGGAATAAGAAAAGTGTTTGCGACTGATGTAAGTATATGAGACTGTGGTATTCATGTCAGTAAGAAGGTAGGAGTTTTAAATATGGAAAGATAGATTAGTGGTGCCATGTAATTAATACTTTGAATTATAGTCAGTGAACCTTGGAGCTATTCACAGTTATTTGGGTAGACATGTTTGAGCATGCAGTCAGGCAGAGAAAAGGGACTGACAATATTATAGAAGACATTTTGTTCTTGAAGGTATAATTTTAATAGTCATCGGTACACATGTCGATGTGCCACATACTTGCACACTGTCGGGGTTTCACGGTGTTCGTCTGTGAAGGGTTAAAGCAAAGGTAGACTGGATTTCCAGGTGGTTGCTCCGACAATAACCTTACTCACCGTCGTTCGGCGGGTCTTCCCTCGATCCTCTAGGCTCCACTGCTCGCCTCGGAGAGTACCCCAGTCGGTCTCACAACCGGCCTTTAAATTGCAAGATGAGTGGGGGCACAGATTATTCCCTCAATCTGTGGCCCGCCCCGACACTGAACTCTTACACAGCCTTTAAGGTCGCCAACTGGTGTTTTTAGGTGTCCAGTAACACTGCAGTGGTGAGTGTAATTGTGGTAAGAGCAATTTCCAGTAATATGGTATCAGGCAGGTCACTCTGCTTTACTTCATTACACGGTCACAAGATAAATGGAGGGGATGATATCAAACACCAAAGAGTTTTGGTATTTTACTTAAAAGACAACGAGAAATATATATGCATCAATGTATCAGGATAATATATGACGACTGCTCCATTCATAGCAGAATAATCTGGAGCGCACCGATATGGTAACATCCGGCAGCGCCAGCGTCACCTGTCAGGTGTCAGCTGACCGGGACCCTCGCGATCGTGGGAACAGACTAGTACTTGTTTTCTAATTCTGTCACGATCCCCGTTTATTTAACTTTTTCCAAAGCACTGTATTCAACATTCACATGGCTTACTTATGATTTCACTGGCCTCACGATCAACATCTTATTCACAATACTCTCACAGTGACTTTCCACCGTACCAAAAGATTACTCTATTCTTAATAATATTTACTGTGAATGCACTCGCTTGATCACTGAACTTTTCTTTATATCTATACTTTCTCTCACAGAGATATCACTGGCAATCACTTCACGTATATGATATTATTCGATACACAGTCATGTCATATATAAATCAGTAATCAAATTTCAGGCATATATATATAATATCATGAAGATCAATACACAGGCATTTATATCAATAGATTATAGAGATTAATCCACAGGAATTTATATCAATAGATTATAGAGATCAATCCAGGCATTTATATCAATAGATTATAGAGATCAATCCACAGGCATTTATATCAATAGATTATAGAGATCAATCCACAGGCATTTATATCAATAGATCATAGAGATCAACACACAGGCATTTATATCAATAGATTATAGAGATCAACACACCAATATCTGGTTTACTACCAATATATATAATAATAATACTCACTGGAAATTAATAATAGTCACAGCAAATTCTTTGATGAATCTTGGTGCTTGCACACACCCACACATAGATATATATGTAAACTGATACTGTGAGCGCTCTGGGTAGGCTCACCACATACTGTGCTCTCTGTGACTTAAACTCAGGTGAGACTTGCTCACGACATATAAAATATCCTGACAAGAAAATATATAGCTAACTAAAGGGGAAATGGGAGGGTAACTGTAAACACCTACTTCACCTATCCTAGGATGACAGTTGGGTTGTAGCTCCTGGTCCAGGCTCTCGCCTCGTACACCATCCAGAAACACAAGCCCACGCCTTAGGATGTCGCGTCTCGCCGCTTCTGTACACAGCAGGTCCGTGCTCCTTCCTCTACAGTACGTCGCAGGGTTGAAGTCGGTCTCCTGGCCGTCAACTTTCCTCCCAACTACGGCAGCCAGCCTACGTCTCGGCGGTCGTCGTACGTTTCCCAATTAGTCCTTGTCACTGTACTCCCAGAGTAACTGCCTCTCACCACTACGAAGTCACTGTGAAGTTATCAGCCGTCCCAGACGATACTGCTTAAGCTCCACACGCACAGCACCCGACTTCAGAGCACTTGAAGCTCACAACACTGTCAATTCCCTCGTCGTCTAGATATATCGCTAGGTATTTGGGAAGACTTCTCGACGTGCTTGCATCAACTGTTGACTCGTAGGGTTCCACGAAGGTGGGGTTACTGTCAAACTTGACAGGATCGTCGATCACACGTTCAACCTGTTGACAAGGTGTCAACCGGTTCACTCACGGTGGGTTGGCCCGGCCACTAAGCTGCCTCTTATACTGGTGAACGCCAATGACGACACACGTCGATGCCCGGCCCACTTCTTGCAACGCACCTGTCCCTGAGCACTTGTTGCTCAATATTCTGTCAATTCCTTATCTGAGCCACATCTGGGTTGCAGGAAGACCTCACAGAGTGCGTGCCAACAACTGGAGACGCTTACATCCACCGGAGTTCGGTAAATCCGTCACTCTGACAGGATGACCGATCGCGCGTCCTACCTCTCGGACGTGTCGTGAAAGACTGATATCGCCACGGCGCCAACACGGCCGGACCCCCCATGCCTATGTGACGTCACTTTCCCAAAGTTGGTTTTCATTGGCTCCCAGTGCCACGTCGCTGACGGTGACCAATCTGGCGCCACTGACGTCACACAGTTTTGGCGGGAGAACAGACTCGCCAGCGCCATATTGGCTCTCTAAAGGGCCTATCCCACAGGCCAAAATGTTCTTATTTCGCAAATTTCTCGGCTCATCGAGAATACTGTTCTCTCCCACATATGTTCAATTGATGCCTGCAATGTAGAGAACGCTCGGGAATAGTGGACATAACTCTTACAGCAGACGTGGGAGAATCAGAAGGGGGGAACACCGTCACAACACACACACACACACACACACACACACCACACACACACACACACACACACACACACACAAACACACACACACACACACACACAACACACACACACACACACACACACACACACACACACACACACACACACACCACACACACACACACACACACACACACACACACACACACACACACAAACACTACACACATACACACACACCACACACACACACACTGATCCACAGGGACTTCCCAAATATGAATACCATCAGCAGCAGCAGTTGGTGTTCACTGGCAGGTCACCAATCCTAGTACTAATCAAAGTTAACGTTGCTTAACTTGGCTGATGTGGAGAAAAGCAGTGTTCTCAAGGTGTTAGCATGGCCGTTGCTATTGTAATCAAGTGGTAACCAATCACATGTCAGTGAGTGAGTGAGTCAAGGTCATGGTAACTGAGGTGGAAGATACTCGTACAAACCAGCAATTTCCATTATCATTAGATATTGTTTATAGCAAGAATTTAGTCAAACAATCAACAAATTCAGTATTGCTTTAATATGGAAATGTTGGGATACCATTGATCTCGCACAAATTGCATGCAAATGCCAACACCAGTAATTAAAGTAAGAAAGCAAACAACAAATGGACTGTTGCTCCAAAATGGAAATGTTGGGATGCCATTGGTCTCGCACAAATGCATACAAATGCCACCCACCATTTATTAAGGAGATTAAGCAACCTGTTAAAAGCTTAAATGACTAGTCTTAGGCCTTGGATATGGTCGCTTAGGCTTTATTTAGTCAATGCATGTAACATTATGAGTCGGAGGATGGCAGTTTATATATACACATGTTAGGCTTATATAGTGGTCTACAACACCTACCTGAGAAGGTCCAACTAGTGACTAACCCTCACTCACCAGGATGCAAGTAGCTTACTAACTCCTGGATACCTATTTACTGCTAGGTGAATAGGGGCATTGAGTGATAGAAAACGGTACCATCAATTATAGCCCTGTCCGACCGGGATTCGAACCCTGGATTCCCCGATTGTGAGTCGAGAAGAAACAAGTCATTCACGTTACATATTTATGTGTACTCACCTATTTGCGCCCCCGAAGGATCGATCATTAATCTTGGGGTGGGCCTTTTTAGCCGTCGGTTGTTTAAAGCATTGACTCCTGACCTATTTGCTAACCTAACCTAACCTAACTACTCCTGCATACCTATTTACTGCTAGGTAAACAGGTCTGATGAATCATAGAGAACGCTACCAACAGTTACAGCCCGGACCGACCGGGATTCGAACCCTAGAATCCATAATTGTGAGTCGGAAAGGAACAAGTCATTCATGTTACATATTTATGTAACTCAGCTATTTATGCCAGCAGGATCGAGCATTAATCTTGGAGTGTTCTTTTTTAGCCGTCGGTTCTTTTAAGAAATGACTTCTAGCGTATTTCTTAACCTAACACAACCTAATCTAACCTAACATAACCAAACCTAACCTATCCTAACTACTCCTGCATACCTATTTATTGCTTGGTGAACAGAGGCTTTGGGTGATAGAAAATGCTACCAACAGTTAGAGCCCTGCCCGGCGTGGTGACCACCGGCCAGGTCGGACGCTCTTGAGGTCTCTCCGCTCCTGGCTAGTGTTTACATTGGGTGATTGCTGCTTTGCCCTGCTGGTGGTGGTTTGCCACTGACAGGGTGACGTTTGCCTTAGACATGGGGTCGCCTCGTCCTCCAGTGCAAAGGACATTGTCGGCTGGTCTGGCATTTACGGTGCCGGTGGACCATCCATTGGTTGGTGTCGCCCTGGTGGACGTGCTTCATGTGCAGCTGTCGGACCTGGTGGGCATCCAGCTGCTTCAGGGCAACCGTGCTGTGGTCAAGTTCCGCCTCCAGGCTGCCTTTCAGGCGTTTCTCGAGCGGTGTGAGGGGCGTGTTTACCCTCTCCCTGATACTGCTGGCTTCGTTAAGGTGGTGAATCTTAGTGTCACCTTGACGTCTGTGGCAGTGCATGGTGCCCCCTTCGAATTTCAGGACGACTTTTTGACCTCCTGTTTCGAACGGTTTGGGACAGTGTTAAGTGTTCGTTGGAACAAGGTCGTTGCCGGGCACTGTGTTGGTATGCTTGACGGCTCCCGCACCTGACAATGTCACTGAAGTGTAGTGTACCGTCGTCGATGTCTGTGTACACGCTCCGCTGCCAGTATTGGGGTCAACCGCGCACCTGCTATCGGTGTGGTCACGAGGGTCATCTGGCTGCAGCATGCGGCGTGGGAGCAGCTGGTCGGGTGCATGTTTTTCGTGCGGAGGATTTCCCGCCTTGTTACGTTCGGACGGTCTGAGGATGGAGTGGGTGCTGTGCCTGCGACGCCTGATTGCCTGTCTGCTGCTCCGCCTGTTGAGGCGAATTCTACGGCTGCGCGAAGCATCTGGTGCCTGCTGTGGCCCCTGGGGCTGTTGAGCCGGGGTGTGTGGGTGTCGGGCAGTCGCCTGAGCTGCGTGTTGTGCAGGTTGTCCCGGTGGAGGTCCATGTCCCGCCCCCGCCTGTGGATGTGATACCGGCTCCCGGGAATGCGGGTTCTGCTGTTTTAGAGGGGGTGCTTCGGCAGGGGGAGGTGCCTGCCGTGCCTGTGTGTGCTGACGACTGTAGTTCTGCTCTTTCCATCCCTTTGCAGAAGCGTGCACGTCGGTGTTCTGAGGCTGTTTCCCAGGATGATGTGGACAGTGTGGGTGATGTGACCTCTGTGGACTCTTCGGACGGTGCTGGTGTGACCTGTGTGGATGTGAAGATGGTGGCCGTGCCTGCGGCGGGGCCTGATGGGCGTGGTGTGGTGCGACCTGTCTCGAAGCGTTCTCGGCGGGCTCGGAGTGTGTCTCCCCTTCGTGGTGTGCCTTGGGAGGAGGTGGGGGGAGTATGATGATCTGGCGCCCCCCGCCGAGGATAATGGTGCTGTAAGGGACTCCGAAGTTGCTACCTGTGCCTCTCCTCCTGCGTCTCCTGCTGTTGGATCTCCGCAGTGGGGGGTTGTCCCTGATGCTCGGGATCTCGTCGTGATGTTGCGGAAAGATGTGCGCCAGGGGCCTCGGTCCTGTGCCCGGTGGTGGGGTCGGTACAGCGCCTGCATCCCCTGCTGTATCCCCCTCCTTCCTTGCTCCGGTCTGGGGGTTCCCTAGTCCCGTCTGCTGGGGTCGTACCCTGTGAGGGTCCGGAGTTGGGCCCTTATAGAGATGCCCGGGTGCTTCCGATCCGTGGTGCTCGTCCACTATCTGGGTGTCGCGGGTG
>WNGS01099652.1:0-10786 GCA_020271785.1 Procambarus virginalis
ATTCGAACCTAGGCGCGGGGTGTTCCCAGACGCTCGCTCTAGTCGACTACGCACGACATGGTCAAAAGAATTGTAACCTGGAAGCCTTGGGATTCTCGACGGTGCAGTAGTACCCCAGGTTACAATTCTCTTGACCATATCTTGGCGTAGTCGTCTAGAGCGTGCATCTGAGAACACCCCGCGCCTAGGTTCGAATCCGCATCACCGCTTCTGTTGATTTTCACTGGTACGATACAGGGGTTTCACTGTATATCTTGCACGTTGTTATCATGTCCCATCATCTATCCTCCCAGCTGGTGAGGCTGGAGGTGGCTCAGTATGTCACTGAAGGAGAGTTGCCTCAGCCCGGGGACAATTTAGTCGTGATTGTGTAATTATTATTCAGCTCTGGAGTGGCAGTGAGTGTGGCGTGAGGGGCTTACACCTTCCTTAAGGTTGTGGTGGCCGCTCTGGTAGCTGTGTCTTGGCAGGATGTTGTCAGTGTTGGCAGCTGGCCGGCCACCGCTTGACGGGCAAAGCTTGACCGGCTTCTCCTGTGTTATCTTTAGATTATTCTGCAGTTATCTTCCTTTCTAATTATTGTCATCATTGGGTGTCATTCCCTAACAAGGATTCCAAAATATTAATACATTTATTTGTGTGTGTGTACTCACCTATTTGTACTCTCCTATTTGTGCTTGTGGGGGTGAGCTTTGGCTCTTTGGTCCCGCCTCTCAATTGTCAATCAACTGGTGTACAGGTTCCTGAGCCTACTGGGCTCTATCATATCTACATTTAAAACTGTGTATGGAGTCAGCCTCCACCACATTACTGCATAATGCATTCCATTTGTAACTACTCTGACACTGAAAAAGTTCTTCTTAACGTCTCTGTGGCTCATGTGGGTACTCAGTTTCCACCTGTGTCCCCTTGTCGCGTCCCGCCAGTCTTGAATAGTTTATCCTTGCTTACCCGGTCGATTCCCCTGATAATTTTGTAGGTTGTGATCATGTCCCCCCTTACTGTTCTGTCTTCCAGTGTCGTACGGTGCATTTCCCGCAGCCTTTCCTCATAACTCATGCCTCTTAGTTCTGGGACTAGTCTAGTAGCATACCTTTGCACTTTTTCCAGCTTCGTCTTGTGCTTGACAAGGTACGGGCTACATGCTGGGGCCGCGTACTCCAGGATTGGTTTGACCAGACCACACACTAGAAGGTGAAGGGACGACGACGTTTCGGTCCGTCCTGGACCGTTCTCAATAGAATTATTGAGAATTGCTATCCTCTTCTAATTCCTATCTCCTTCTCATTCGGTGGTTATAATAGGAGCTGCCTCGTATGGGCCAATAGGCCTTCTGCAGCTCTTATTATTATTACTATCCCCTCTACTACACCTTACTTCGTCGCCCTCAGCTCTCTCTTGCCTATTTATTGCCTGTCTCTACTTCCTCATCACAATCGACTTGAGAATGGTCCAGGACGGACCGAAACGTCGTCGTCTCTTCACCTTCTAGTGTGTGGTCTGGTCAACATACTTTAGCCACGTTATTGTGACTCATCGCCTGCATATAGATACCACACGAAAGCGTCTTACCTGTTTAACTTCTTCGATGCTCTGCCTTCCTTTAAACAGCCTTTTCGCGCCTTTGAATCTTCCCTTCTTGCCGCCAAGCGTCGAAAGAACCAGCTCAGGTTCTTAAAGACTGTCTTGCTGAGCAAGTTCTCCCTCTTTCTTTATCTCACTTTCTCCAGTTCAACACTTCGGGATCTCCTTTTCCTGAACATGCCCGCCTTCTTCTTCAAGAACTTATTCACGCCACCTCCCTGCAAGTTGACGAGGCTTTTCAGCTGTTCGTCAACATCAACGATTTCTGTCCTCTTCTCTTCCCAGTGATCTATGCAATATCCTATTTCCAATTGCATTTGACACTGCTCACGTCTCCTCTTCCCACCACTCCTGCACACTACACAACAAACTTCAACGCCTGATCTCCAACAGTCCTTGGGCCAAATACTCTCTCTCTGACTGTGTTACCAACCTTTCAACCTACTCTCTTTCTAGGCACCACCAAGAACTTCTTGGCCTTGGTTTGTCTTTTGCTACTTCCCCTGGCCCACGCTGTGGCATTGATCTCATTACTTCCTTTGACAGGTTTGTCAATTCTAACTCCAGTACTCTTTCGGACCTGTCTGCCTTTAGAGGGGCTCTTATCCCCGTTCTTGACAGCTTGTTTTCTAAAAATCACCACCTTCCTCGTCGCTTCCAACTTGCCCTTGCCTCCCTGAAATCTAACAACTCTATTCTTATCTTTCCTTCCGACAAAGGCAATTCGGTGGTTGTCCTTGACCGTGAGGACTACCTCCGGAAAGCAGATGTCTTGCTCTCTGACTCTCGCACTTATGCTCCTCTGACTTCTAACCCTTTGGATCGCCTCAAAACTTCCTTTAACCGCAAACTAAGACAGCTCTCTAGTCTTTGTCCTCCTGACTTTGATCTCATTAAACGTTTCCGTGTCATCTGCCCTTCTCTTCCTTATTTCTATGGTCTTCCTAAGACTTCGTCCTATCATTTCTTCACGGGGCTCTGTCGCTATTCTCTTGCCTCCTGGCTCGCTAAAACCCTGACACCTTACCTTGGCACTTTTTCCCCTGCCCATCTTCGTCACTCTCAGGACTTCATAGAAAGAATGCGCCTGCAACCCTCTTGTAAGATGCTTAGTCTTGATGTCGACTCTCTGTTCACTAATGTTCCGCTCGATGACGTTCTCTCTTTCCTTAGACAGAAGGCGTCAGAGGGCCTCCTTCCTCTCCCTCTTCCCACTGACGTTTTCCTCGATCTCATTAGACTCTGTGTTGACTCTAACTCTTTCTCTTTCAACGGTAATATTACACTCAAACTTTCGGTGTCGCTATGGGTTCCCCTCTCTCCCTGTTCTTGCTAATTTCTACATGGAATACTTCGAAACTGTTCTTCTTCCTTCTATTGATACTCGTCCCTCTCTCTGGCTTCGCTATGTTGATGACATTTTTGCTTTATGGCCTCATGACCTTAATCTTTTCCAGCCTTTCCTCGCCTCTCTTAACAATCTGGCTCCTTCTATCCATTTCAAAGTTGAGTGGGAATCTAATTCCCTCCTTCCTTTTCTTGATGTTCATGTTCACAGCTCTGTGTCTGGGTTCTCTTTCTCTGTCTACCGTAAACCCATGCATAGTGGCATGTACATTCACTTCTTTTCCTACCATCCTCCTTCTGTTAAGAAAAGTGTCCTCGTCTCTCTCTTCCTCCGCGCTCTACGCATCAGCGACCCTCAGTTTCTTGATTCTGAAATTGCCTTTATCTACAAATCATTCTCTCGCCTTGGTTACCCTTTGCATTTCATCAACTGTGTCTACTCTCAAGCTAAACGAAATTTCTTTCATCCTAAACCTGCTTCCAACACTTGTAGCACTGTACTATGCCTTCCCTTCATATCTGAACTCCAAATCTCACTAATACCTTTCGTCCTCTTGACATTAAACTCTCCCTTCGACAAACTAACACACATCGTAGCAATCTAGTTCACACTGCTCCTCCTGCTTCTAATGCTGCTGGTGTCTACTCTATTTCCTGTTCGTCTTGTCCTCTCCAATACTTTGGCGAAACTGGCCGTACACTTAATGACAGACTTAAGGAACACAGAGAAGTGTTAAGTCTGCAGACACTAACAATGCTCTCTTCTGCCATGTGAGGGATTCTAATCATCCCATTGATTGGTCTTCCTCCAAAATAATCTTTCCTGCCTCTACTCTACACAGACGCCGTCTTGTGGAATCGGCTCTAATACACAATGTACCCAACATGAACTTGAGTCCTGGCTTTGTTGCTGTGGACTCTTCCTTTCACAGTATATACTCCAATGCTCTAAACTTTCTAACAACGTGACCCAACATAAGCCTACCGTGTTGTGCACCACGTGTTGTGCACAACACGTGGTGCACAGCACGTGGTGCACAACACGTGGTGCACAACACGTGGTGCACAACACGTGTTGTGCACAACACGTGGTGCACAACACGTGGTGCACAACACATGGTGCACAACACCTGGTGCACAACACGTGGTGCACAACACGTGGTGCACAACACATGGTGCACAACACGTGGTGCACAACACGTGGTGCACAACACGTGGTGGCCGGCCAGACTCGAGCATTGCGTCACAGGGTGCAGAACGTCACCTGGTCTCCTGTGAGTGGCGCCAGTAACTAAACCTCCCAGTTACCTGTCAGTCAGATGACACGGTAAAATGTGCCGCACATAAAGTATTCATTTACATGTATAATAAAATAATAATCTGAAATGAAAGGATGAGCTTACTGCTCACCGTTGAGTAGGTTGTTTGCATGCGTCATAACCGTAAACAGTATATTACGTAATGAATAACAGCTCGCATAACATATTATGGATACTGTGTGGGGTACAGTGCCTTCCCTGGATACTGTGTGGGGTACAGTGCATTCCCTGGATACTGTGTGGGGTACAGTGCCTTCCCTGGATACTGTGTGGGGTACAGTGCCTTCCCTGGATACTGTGTGGGGTACAGTGCCTTCCTTGGATACTGTGCAGGGTACAGTGCCTTCCCTGGATACTGTGTGGTGGGGTACAGTGCCTTCCCTGGATACTGTGTGGGGGTACAGTGCCTTCCCTGGATACTGTGTGGGGTACAGTGCCTTCCCTGGATACTGTGTCGAGTACAGTGCCTTCCCTTGATCTTGTGTCGGGTACAGTGCCTTCCCTGGATACTGTGTCGGGTACAGTGCCTTCCCTGGATACTGTGTGGGGTACAGTACCTTCCCTGGATACTGTGTGGGGTACAGTGCCTTCCCTGGATACTGTGTGGTGGGGTACAGTGCCTTCCGTGGATACGACGGTGACGATCTGTGCCGTCCAACTCCGCGAGGATAAGTTAGAGAGCACAAGCTCTCCGGAGGTGAACACGCCACGTTTACCGGTCCGGGTTGGCAAGTGGTTCTCCCTCTCCCACACCGGCGGCTCCTCCCAATACACTATCAACAACTGGAAAGGGGAGTTTATATTTAATTTGTTTTAGCTCCAATAATTAAGTTCGTTCCAGGAAAATGTTTTCTATGATGTCAACAGTCCAGAGACTGATGTTTAAGGGGATGTTTTCTATGATGTCAACAGTCCAGAGACTGATGTTTAAGGGGGATGTTTTCTATGATGTTAACAGTCCAGAGACTGATGTTTAAGGGGGATGTTTTCTATGATGTCAACAGTCCAGAGACTGATGTTTAAGGGGGATGTTTTCTATGATGTCAACAGTCCAGAGACTGATGTTTAAGGGGGATGTTTTCTATGATGTCAACAGTCCAGAGACTGATGTTTAAGGGGGATGTTTTCTATGATGTTAACAGTCCAGAGACTGATGTTTAAGGGGGATGTTTTCTATGATGTTAACAGTCCAGAGACTGATGTTTAAGGGGAAGTCACAATAATATTAGCTGGTGAATTTAATGTTGTTGACGTTTGCAATAATATCCCGTTTTCTCTCTGGGAAAATTCTGCAATTCTAATTTTCTTTGCATGGGTGACTGTAATATTTTGTGTTAGTCTGTGTTACTTTCCTAGTACAAATACAGCAGCAATATGATCAGTATATTGTATTATAGATTAGTAAATGGTGTCGATTTTTTCCCTACAGCTGCGGCCCTAGTGTCTGCTCTCGTAACCTGGACAGACAGCTGCGGCCCTATAGTGTCTGCTCTCGTAGCCTAGACAGACAGCTGCGGCCCTAGTGTCTGCTCTCGTAGCCTGGACAGATAGCTGCGGCCCAAGTGTCTGCTCTCGTAGCCTGGACAGACAGCTGCGGCCCAAGTGTCTGCTCTCGTAGCCTGGACAGACAGCTGCGGCCCCAGTGTCTGCTCTCGTAGCCTGGACAGACAGCTGCGGCCCTAGTGTCTGCTGTCGTTGCCTGGACAGACAGCTGCGGCCCTAGTGTCTGCTCTCGTAGCCTGGACAGACAGCTGCGGCCCTATAGTGTCTGCTCTCGTAGCCTGGACAGACAGCTGCGGCCCCAGTGTCTGCTCTCGTAGCCTGGACAGACAGCTGCGGCCCAAGTGTCTGCTCTCGTAGCCTGGACAGATAGCTGCGGCCCAAGTGTCTGCTCTCGTAGCCTGGACAGATAGCTGCGGCCCAAGTGTCTGCTCTCGTAGCCTGGACAGACAGCTGCGGCCCAAGTGTCTGCTCTCGTAGCCTGGACAGACAGCTGCGGCCCAAGTGTCTGCTCTCGTAGCCTGGACAGACAGCTGCGGCCCCAGTGTCTGCTCTCGTAGCCTGGACAGACAGCTGCGGCCCTAGTGTCTGCTGTCGTTGCCTGGACAGACAGCTGCGGCCCTAGTGTCTGCTGTCGTAGCCTGGACAGACAGCTGCGGCCCTAGTGTCTGCTGTCGTAGCCTGGACAGACAGCTGCGTCCCTAGTGTCTGCTCTCGTAGCCTGGACAGACAGCTGCGTCCCTAGTGTCTGCTCTCGTAGCCTGGACAGACAGCTGCGGCCCTAGTGTCTGCTCTCGTAGCCTGGACAGACAGCTCCGGCCCTAGTGTCTGCTGTCGTAGCCTGGACAGACAGCTGCGGCCCTAGTGTCTGCTCTCGCAGCCTGGATAGACAGCTGGGCCCAAGTGTCTGCTCTCGTAGCCTGGACGGACAGCTGCGGCCCCAAATGTCTGCTCTCGTAGCCTGGACAGACAGCTGCGGCCCTATAGTGTCTGCTCTCGTAGCCTGGACAGACAGCTGGGCCCAAGTGTCTGCTCTCGTAGCCTGGACAGACAGCTGCGGCCCCAGTGTCTGCTCTCGTAGCCTGGACAGACAGCTGCGGCCCTAGTGTCTGCTGTCGTTGCCTGGACAGACAGCTGCGGCCCTAGTGTCTGCTCTCGTAGCCTGGACAGACAGCTGCGGCCCTATAGTGTCTGCTCTCGTAGCCTGGACAGACAGCTGCGGCCCCAGTGTCTGCTCTCGTAGCCTGGACAGACAGCTGCGGCCCAAGTGTCTGCTCTCGTAGCCTGGACAGATAGCTGCGGCCCAAGTGTCTGCTCTCGTAGCCTGGACAGATAGCTGCGGCCCAAGTGTCTGCTCTCGTAGCCTGGACAGACAGCTGCGGCCCAAGTGTCTGCTCTCGTAGCCTGGACAGACAGCTGCGGCCCAAGTGTCTGCTCTCGTAGCCTGGACAGACAGCTGCGGCCCCAGTGTCTGCTCTCGTAGCCTGGACAGACAGCTGCGGCCCTAGTGTCTGCTGTCGTTGCCTGGACAGACAGCTGCGGCCCTAGTGTCTGCTGTCGTAGCCTGGACAGACAGCTGCGGCCCTAGTGTCTGCTGTCGTAGCCTGGACAGACAGCTGCGTCCCTAGTGTCTGCTCTCGTAGCCTGGACAGACAGCTGCGTCCCTAGTGTCTGCTCTCGTAGCCTGGACAGACAGCTGCGGCCCTAGTGTCTGCTCTCGTAGCCTGGACAGACAGCTGCGGCCCTAGTGTCTGCTGTCGTAGCCTGGACAGACAGCTGCGGCCCTAGTGTCTGCTCTCGTAGCCTGGATAGACAGCTGGGCCCAAGTGTCTGCTCTCGTAGCCTGGACGGACAGCTGCGGCCCCAAATGTCTGCTCTCGTAGCCTGGACAGACAGCTGCGGCCCTAGTGTCTGCTCTCGTAGCCTGGACAGACAGCTGGGCCCAAGTGTCTGCTCTCGTAGCCTGGACAGACAGCTGCGGCCCCCAGTGTCTGCTCTCGTAGCCTGGACAGACAGCTGCGGCCCACAGTGTCTGCTCTCGTAGCCTGGACAGACAGCTGCGGCCCACGTGTCTGCTCTCGTAGCCTGGACAGACAGCTGCGGCCCAGTGTCTGCTCTCGTAGCCTGGACAGACAGCTGCGGCCCCAGTGTCTGCTCTCGTAGCCTGGACAGACAGCTGCGGCCCCAGTGTCTGCTCTCGTAGCCTGGACAGACAGCTGCGGCCCCAGTGTCTGCTCTCGTAGCCTGGACAGACAGCTGCGGCCCCAGTGTCTGCTCTCGTAGCCTGGACAGACAGCTGCGGCCCCAGTGTCTGCTCTCGTAGCCTGGACAGACAGCTGCGGCCCCAGTGTCTGCTCTCGTAGCCTGGACAGACAGCTGCGGCCCCAGTGTCTGCTCTCGTAGCCTGGACAGACAGCTGCGGCCCCAGTGTCTGCTCTCGTAGCCTGGACAGACAGCTGCGGCCCCAGTGTCTGCTCTCGTAGCCTGGACAGACAGCTGCGGCCCCCAGTGTCTGCTCTCGTAGCCTGGACAGACAGCTGCGGCCCCAGTGTCTGCTCTCGTAGCCTGGACAGACAGCTGCGGCCCCAGTGTCTGCTCTCGTAGCCTGGACAGACAGCTGCGGCCCAAGTGTCTGCTCTCGTAGCCTGGACAGACAAACATTCTACCTCTGAGCACTAGATAAGCCTTGAACATTTTGCTATGTTGCAGTTCCATTTCACTTTACAATGCTAGAAGCAAATCCTTAAGGATGCCTTCCACTCCCGCCTTGAACAGATGAACCCAAGAATGGAGGCTGCAGAAGGCATGTCGACCTATGCAGTCTCCGTGGTGTAGTGGTAAGACACTCGCCTGGCGTTCCGCGAGCGCTATGTCATGGGTTCGTATCCTGGCCGGGGAGGAAATACTGGGCGCAATTCCATAACTGTAGCCTCTGCTTAACGCAACAGTAAAATGTGTACTTGGATGAAAAAACGATTCTTGGCGGCGGGGATCGTATTCCAGGGACCTGCCCGTAAACGCTACGCGTACTAGTGGCTGTACAAGAATGTAACAACTCTTGTATATATCTCAAAAAAAAAAAAAAAAAAAAATATGACGCCGCAGCTGTTAACATCCTCTCAAACTAATGCATATATGTGTCTAGCCAACACTTGAAACACTCCACAGATCCTACGTCCATTGCGATACCTGACAATTCTTTTCACACATCAACAAAACTGTTTTTATACCAGTATTCACCCAGGTGTTTTTATACCAGTATTCACCCAGGTGTTTTTATACCAGTATTCACCCAGGTGTTTTTATACCAGTATTCACCCAGGTGTTTTTATACCAGTCTTCACCCAGGTGTTTTTATACCAGTATTCACCCAGGTGTTTTTATACCAGTATTCACCCAGGTGTTTTTATACCAGTATTCACCATAGGTGTTTTTATACCAGTATTCACCCAGGTGTTTTTATACCAGTATTCACCCAGGTGTTTTTATACCAGTATTCACCCAGGTGTTTTTATACCAGTATTCACCCAGGAGTTTTTATACCAGTATTCACCCAGGTGTTTTTATACCAGTATTCACCCAGGTGTTTTTATACCAGTATTCACCCAGGTGTTTTTATACCAGTATTCACCCAGGTGTTTTTATACCAGTATTTACCCAGGTGTTTTTATACCAGTATTCACCCAGGTGTTTTCCTGAATATAAATTTCTCCAATTTATATACAATGTTTGTGTTCTGTACTTGTGATGATCAATTTAAAATAAAAGTTTTATCCTATCTTATACCATTTTATCAAAGAATATGTTGACTCTGGTCACTCCTTATTCTTCGTCATTCTTAAGAATATTAGTTTAGTGTTTATTCTCTGTTTTAGCTGAAGTTTCTAATTCTATGAATTAACGATTTGATATTTTTTCTTTACCCATTTGAGTGAATTTTAATTTATTCTAATTTTTAATTATGACTAAAACTAAATTGTATAAATTAAGTAAGGCTTAATAAAGGCTGGATAATGTGAAGTATACCGCTGGATAATGTGAAGTATACTGCTCTATAATGTGAAGTATACTGCTGGATAATGTGAAATATACTGCTGTATAATGTGAAGTATACCGCTGGATAATGTGAAGTATACTGCTGTATAATGTGAAGTATACCGCTGAATAATGTGAAGTATACTGCTGTATAATGTGAAGTATACCGCTGGATAATGTGAAGTATACTGCTGTATAATGTGAAGTATACCGCTGGATAATGTGAAGTATACTGCTGTATAATGTGAAGTATACCGCTGTATAATGTGAAGTATACTGCTGTATAATGTGAAGTATACCGCTGGATAATGTGAAGTATATCGCTGTATAATGTGAAGTATATCGTTGTATAATGTGATGTATATCGTTGTATAATATGATGTATACCGCTGGATAATGTGAAGTATACTGCTGTATAATGTGAAGTATACCGCTGGATAATGTGAAGTATACCGCTGGATAATGTGAAGTATATCGTTGTATAATGTGATGTATATCGTTGTATAATATGATGTATACCGCTGGATAATGTGAAGTATACTGCTGTATAATGTGAAGTATACCGCTGGATAATGTGAAGTATACCGCTGGATAATGTGAAGTATACCGCTGGATAATGTGAAGTATACCGCTGTATAATGTGAAGTATACCGCTGGATAATGTGAAGTATACCGCTGGATAATGTGAAGTATACCGCTGTATAATGTGAAGTATACCGCTGGATAATGTGAAGTATACTGCTGTATAATGTGAAGTATACCGCTGGATAATGTGAAGTATACCGCTGGATAATGTGAAGTATACCGCTGGATAATGTAAAGTATCCTGCTGTATAATGTGAAGTATACCGCTGGATAATGTGAAGTATACCGCTGGATAATGTGAAGTATACCGCTGTAAAATGTGAAGTATACCGCTGTATAATGTGAAGTATACCGCTGGATAATGTGAAGTATACTGCTGTATAATGTGAAGTATACCGCTGGATAATGTGAAGTAT
>WNGS01099670.1:0-10932 GCA_020271785.1 Procambarus virginalis
TTAACGTTAATTGTTTTCACGTTAACGATTGAATTCCCACAGGATAGTCACCAGTTGCCACGTCATCCTGTTACTGACACTTATAATACCACAGGTATATTCTCTGTACATCTGTTTGATATCTCAAAATGTTTCGTCTCTCAGCATTTTCTAGTGATCCAGCAAATGAAATAGGGAACTTAAATAGTGCCAAGAATACAGAATTACAAACTCAAGCACATGAGTACCAACTAGATGTTCCCCATGGAGCCACCAAAAGTGACTTGCATAACCTTATCCTTGACCACATCTTAGATAATATAAGTATAGACTCTGATTCTCACGAAAAGTATTCCATTACAGACCGGCATACTATAGCAGCTATGAAGTTGAAGCTAGAACTCGCTAATGCCGAACGTGAACGTCTGAAAGAACAAGCTACCTTTGAGAAGGAAGCTCTACAAAGGAAGGAATGCGAGGCTGCCCTAATGGAATGCGAGGCTGCCCTAAAGGAACGCGAGGCTGCCCTTGAGCGTGAACGCCAGAAAGAAGCTTTACAATTCAAGGAATACGAGGCTGCCCTTGAGCGTGAACGCCAGAAAGAACAAGTGGCCCTACAACGTAAGCAGGTTGAATTAAGAGAACGTGATCTGGAGATACAACGTGAACACAATAAGAAGCAAGCCAATACTGTTCAAGACTACCGTTGAAAAGAACTCGACTTCGAAACTTCACACCACACTTGGCGCCAACAAGCTGAAGCTAAACTTCCAGTAAGCTTTAGCATCTCCCAGACAAGTAAGTTAATGCCACCATTCGTTGAGACAGAGAGAGATGTGTTTTTTACTACTTTTGAGGCCCTAGCTAATAAACTTAGCTGGCCTGAAGATCAGTGGTCTATACTTCTCAGAGTGCATCTCACAGGTAGAGCTGCGGTTATTCTCAGTACCATAGCGTCTGAGAATGACTACCAGATCTTAAAGCAAGCCGTTCTAGACGCCTACCTACTCTCCACCGAAAGCTACAGACGAAGAGTCCGTGATTATCTAAAGGCAAGTGCTATCACCTATTTAGAATTTGCCAATACTAAGAAAAGATATTTTATGAAATGGCTGGAAGCAGCCCATGTTTCTACATTTTCAGACCTTGTCAACCTTATTCTAGTCGAGGAATTCTTTCGACGTATTCCTGCTCTCATCCGTCTTCACTTAGCAGACAAAGAGGAGACCGACCTCATCAGATGTGCGAAGTCGGCTGAAACCTACAGACTTATACACAGGTTAACAGCTGACACATCTTCCAGTAAGAACTCTTGGACTAATTATGACAAAGTGAGTACCCATCAAGCGAACTCTCAATTATATTGTAGGTATTGCAAGCTCTATGGACATACCATAGATAACGTGGAAAAGCCTAATACAAAGGCTATAGTGAAACTCCTAAACCCAAACCGACTCCTCCTAAGTCCGGTAAGCCTGTGATGAATATTGGTGTTCCTGTTAATGATCTTTCTCTCTTCAGCAAACACCTGTATCCTGGAACTGTCTCTACCAACAGTACAGATTCGGAGGGACGTTTAAAAGTGAAGATCTTGAGGGCCACAGCTACTCTTCAGTCTATAATTTTGAAATCGGCTGTGCCTAACGTCACCTACACCGGGGAGACGGTCCTTATCACTGACCTCACTGCTACCACTCCGTATCCACTCGCCAGAGTCCACCTGGATGTCCTTTCATACAAGGTGAAGTCCAAGTCGCCATCCGGGAAATGCCTTTTCCCATGTCAGGGGTACAACTTCTCCTGGGCAACAACTTGGCCGAAGATCTACAACCTTCCAACTTGATCATCATGGACAAACCCCAGGTATGTGACTCTGTCCTGGAAAACCCCATCCTGAAGTATATTCCAGCAGAGGTCCAAGAAAGTGATGAAGTCTCTCCTCCGGTTTTGGTGACAACCCGTGCACAAGCTGCACGCCCGCAACCAGCTGACTCTGCTGCAACAGCTGTCCCTCAAGACCATCAGAATCTGCCACCGAATCTCACTATGCTGGAGTTCCGTAAGTTGCAAAGGGAGGATCCCTCATTAGCACCATTATTCTTCCAGGCTGAGACTCAAACTGATAGTATTCCTGGTTTTTTTTATAGAGAACTAATTGCTCTACCGCAGGTACCGACCCAGTAAACTAACGGAGGATGACGATTGGGCTAATGTCGCCCAACTAGTAGTTCCAGTACAACAGTGTCATACATGTCAGATGGCAGGGAAAAACCTAACATCTCTATTCCCAAGGCTCCTTTCATTCCTATCCCGGTGCCTTCGAAACCCTTTCACAGACTCATCATAGACTGTGTTGGTCCTTTACCTCGGACCAGTTCTGGCAACGCCTATATACTAACCATCCTGTGTCCTGTGGTGTCTGTGTATAGCTGAGATAGTCTTGGTAGTAAGGTTGATGTAAAGTCATTCCTGGTTACTGACTTTAATACTTAAACTGATTACATGATAGAGTAGCTCCCAAGCTTGGCAGGCGTCCTGTGCGCTGTTGTTTACCTTCTCTCGTGGCGTCCAGCCGCCGCACATAGAAAACGGATGGTACCATTTTCTGTGAACATGACATCCCTCCTTTTCTTTAAAAAGAATGAATACAGGATGTCTACCATGCTTGTAGCACAAAGCAAAGTTATTGACACAAAGTAAGTTATTAACATATCAAGAGATATTGCATACATTTAACATTAATTAAACACACAAAGAATTTAAACAACTTTACCACAAAGGATTTCAATGTTAAAAATACATATGCAATGTTAAACAAACATGAAAGAAACTGTAATACAAAGTTACAAAATATTGAATGAGAGATCTGCATTATTCAAACAATATTAAATTTAGTTTAGCATAACAAGTAAATACTTTGCATTACATAGGAACACAATTAATCATCAATCGTGTAGGGCGTTTAACATGACGTTTTGGACGAGAGTCCTTAAGTACAAGAATATCCCTCGATGAATTGTTTATCGAGTTATAACTCATTTTTTCTTTTTCTTTTGCACGACTTTGCACTTCATCATTTTCTACACTATTTGGAATCACTTTGAAATAAGCCATATTACGTGTTATACTATGATCTCTATTACTCGCTGTTACCATAGTTCCTTTCACACTAATCACTTTATATGGTTTTGTATCATACGGCATATCTAACTTTCCCTCTTTTTTCTTTTTAACGAGAACAGTATCTCCAACCTTTATGAATTGTTCCTTTGCACGTTGATCATGAGCAATTTTCATTTTGCCCTTGGCTAGTGCATCCTTCTGAGCGAGACGTTTATCCGTTACCTTGGCTGGCATGACAGGTAGTGCGATTCTCATAGGACGTCCAAATAAAAGTTCGCCAGGCGACTTGCCCAGTGTTCCATGCGGTGTTGCACGGTAGTTCCTGAGAAAAGCATACATAGCTTGTTTCCAGGATCGTCCTTCGGCATGAGCACAGCGTACAGCTTTCATGAGAGGTTGCATGAATCTCTCGACTTCTCCATTTGCTTGTGGATGTAGTGGCATCACACGGCGGTGTTTGAATCCAATATGCTCAGCAAAGTTGACAAAGTCTTGTCCATTAAATGGCGGTCCATTGTCCGTCTTGACAACTTCAGGAATGCCAAAGTTTGAAAAGATCTTGTCGAGCTTCGGGATGACAGCCTTTGCAGATGTGGAAGTGATGATTTCTACTTCTGGATAACGTGAGTGATCATCAATGACTACCATCAAGTACTCTCCAGTTGGTAGCGGTCCACAGAAGTCCATCGATACTTCCATCCATGGTGCAGCAGGTAGTGGTGAAGGTTGTAGAGGTGTTGGTCTTGAAGTATCCACTGCAGCTTGGCAAGGGACACAGGCATCATGCATGTCCTTAGCTTGACGATCAATGCCAGGAAACCACACCTTTTCTCGTAGCAGCTGTTTGGTCCTTACAAGACCTTGGTGTCCTTGATGTGCAAGCTTCAGAGCACGTTGCTGGAGAACAGCTGGAATGACGATACGAGTACCTCGCAGCACGGTGTCGCGTTGTTGCGTAACACTTAATTCTGTCTGGATGCGTTCAAGTGCTTTGAATGCATCTTGGTCAACTCCTGAGGGTGGGATGCGTGGAAACTTTTTCTTAGTCAATGCATCCACTGTTGCTTGCAGAGTTGGGTCCTCTAGGGTTGCAGTACGGATTTCATCAAGAGTGAGAGCCTTGGGGACTGCATCACAGGTTACAGAGTGTACATATTCCTCGGCAACTTGCTGATGCTTGGTGATGGTGAAACTGTTGGCAGGATGTCGACTGATGTAATCAGCGGGATTGCCTGCACCTGGCTTGTATTTCACCGTAAAGTTGTATGGTTGCAGACGAAGAGCCCATCTCTCAATGCGAGCTGGTGGTTTGGACTTTGGATTATTGAAGATGGTCTCCAACGGTTTGTGGTCAGTGACTATCGTGGTAAAGGGTGCACCAAGCAGATACACATTGAAGTGTTCACAGCCCCATACAAGAGCAAGAGCTTCCTTCTCTGTCTGACTGTATCGTTGCTCAACATCTGTGAGAGAACGGCTGGCATAGGCAATTACTACTCTTGAATCTGGTTGACCAGGTTTGTGTTGGGCTAACACAGCACCTAAACCAACAGGACTAGCATCCACCGTTAACTCAGTGTCCATTGATGGATCAAAGTATGCAGCAGTCGCATTTTCTACTAGTGCATCTTTCACAGCATCAAATGCATTTTGCTCGACATCGCTCCAGTACCATGATGCATTTTTCTTCAGGAGCTCACGTAGAGGCTTCGTAAGTAGCAAAATCTGGAATGAAGCGAGAACAGTAGTTTGCCATTCCCAGAAACTATGTACTTCAGTGGATGTTGAAGGAGGTGCAGCATTCTTGATATCTGCAACTTTCTTAGGATCTGGAGACAGACCTTTGTCACTAAGTACATGTCCAAAGAATTCAATTTTATGTTGATTGAACTCACACTTTGCTCGGCTTAGCGTCAAATTCTTTTCTCGTAAGCGTTGCAATGTTGCACGAAGAGCTTTGTCGTGTTCAGCTTGGGTACGGCCATAAACAATGATGTCATCAGACATGTTGTCAGCATTAGGTATATCTTGCAATACCTGGCTGATGATGTGCTGGAATACTTCAGCAGCACTGTTAATACCAAAACTCAGGCGCTTGTACCTATACAGACCTCGATGTGTCGTAAACGTTGTGATGAATCGACTCTCATCATCAAGTTCAAGCTGATGATAGCCCTTGTTTAAATCTAACTTGCTGAATACAGTTGCACCATTCAAGCGGTAAATCATATCATCTACAGTGGGTGTAGGATGGCGTTCACGCATTATTGCCTTGTTGGGAACACGCATGTCTACACAAATGCGTATCTCATCTGGATTCTTCGGCTTTGGTGGAGTGACAATTGGGCTTACCCATGGTGTTGGGCCTGTTACCGGTTCAATGATATCTAGTTCTATCAGCCTATCCAGTTCGGCATCGACTTTCTTGCGAGTATGGAATGGTTGTCGGCGATGTGGTTGGGCAACTGGAATTACATCTGGGTTGATATGCAGATGTACCTTGCTATCAGTATAACAACCTATGGATTTAAACCGATCAGAAAATTCAGCAACAATAGCATCAACATTGTTTGCAGATTCCACTGCTACAGCATTAGAAAGCTGAAGTAGCCCCAATTTGGTTGAAGTCTTGTAACTGAGTAAAGACTCCTTTGCATTCCTAACAACATGGAATGTAGTAATGAGCATTGCATTCTTTGACTTAATCTCTGCAGTGAAAGTTCCAATCACTGGTAAGGCTACCTTTGAAGCATAGGCAGTGGCTTTGCCATTGTATTTTCAAGCTTTGGGAACTGTTTTTTAAATTTCTCATAGTGGCACTCAGCAATGGTGTCAATGTTTGATCCAGTGTCAATGAGAATTTTGAGACAAATGCCAGCAATGTATACTATAGTCTCTGGGCTGTTTGGAAGATCATTCCATTCTGTGATTGCTTGTACTCCATAAATATAATCACATTCACTGTCATCTGAGACTGGTTGTAATGAAATGTTGTCTTGTATATTATTAACATTCTTGATTTGAGGTGCAATATTGTGTTTGCCACCTCGACTCCTATGACTTGATCCTCGTACATTGCTTTTATTTATTGATTGTGGTTTCTTTAGTGCGGAACGACACATAGCACCAAAATGACCTAGTTTTCTACACTCATAGCACTTCTTACCTTGTGCAGGACAAACATTATCTTGGTGTGGGTAGTCTCCTCCACAATTGTAACATTTATTATTGACAACCTCTGATGTGAGTCGTTGTGACTGCTTGAGTCTTGTTCCATGACTCCAGTTGTGATGTGGTTCTCGGCTCAATTTAATGTTAGGTTTGGCATGATATCTTCTATGATCATGGTGTACTCCCTGAACCTTACATACTTCATGACTGTTAGTAACAGTGGCAGAACCGTTGTTGGCACTGCACTCCATGACACGAGCATCACGTGCAGCATCTTCCATTCGACGAGCCATATCCAGTATCTTGTTAAGAGAACTTTCATCATCAACAAGTTCTAGAGCTCTTCGACGAAGACGTGTAGATGTGCATGTTTCAATTATTTGCTGTTTGATTTCTTTGTCAACATCAGCAAACTCACAGTGGGCTGCTAAACCCTGCAGACGTGTATGGTATTGATCAACAGTTTCATTAGAGAGTTGTTTTGCTCTCCTGAAATGCATAATTTCCATAGCAGTATTTTGCCTTGGTTTGAAATGCTCAGTTAATTTGGCCTTGGCAGTGTCATAATCTTTGGCACCACCAGTATCTTTCAGTGTATCAAAGATGTCACAAACTCTATCACCTGCATAATGAAGCAGAAAGGCACGCTTTCTTTCAGCACTTTTGATGTCAGAAACTATCAACAAATTTTCAAACCTTTTAAGCCATTTGACCCCCTCTGTGACAGGTTTGTCTGGTCACAGTCAGGATCAAATGCAGGAAACTGAGGTATATTTGCCATTTTTACTGAATAATTTAAACTTATCACTTAAAATGTTCCTCAGAATATATAACACTTACTGCACTGTATATGTTATTCAAGAATTCACTGTAATTACTTTAATTTTGCAAAGCACACAAGCATTTTAATGCAAAAGTTCACAACAGTGCACAACACAGCAGCAACTGACTTCTTACCTAGCCCTTGTGTACATGTGTTGTTCCTACTCACAGCAACACAGCAGTTGTTAGCAGTTGGTACAGCAGTTGTCAGCATTGGTACAGCATTGGCAGCATTGGCAGCAGTTGGCAGCAGTTGGCAGCAGTAGGCAGCAGTTGGTTCACAGCGTGAAGAATTTTGTAGCACGGAGCGTCGTTTCGTAACCAAAACATCAGGTTTTGTACACTGCATCAAAGCGTCGTTTCGTACACAGCGTCGGCAGATTCCTCTCACACAACACTCAGCACAGCTTGGGTAGCACACAGCATTGGCCAGCACACAGCAACGGCCAGCACACAGCAACGATCAGCACACAGCAACAGTCAGCACACAGCATGGGGTTGCATACAGCATCGGGTATGGTGCTCACAGACAGCTTCTCCTTCCTCCTCTGGGCGAGACAGCATGCTCCTTCCTTGTGTTTTGTTGAACAAAATACCTGCGTTCCCAGTTCATCCTCGTCGCCAGTGTGGTGTCTGTGTATAGCTGAGATAGTCTTGGTAGTAAGGTTGATGTAAAGTCATTCCTGGTTACTGACTTTAATACTTAAACTGATTACATGATAGAGTAGCTCCCAAGCTTGGCAGGCGTCCTGTGCGCTGTTGTTTACCTTCTCTAGTGGCGTCCAGCCGCCGCACATAGAAAACGGATGGTACCATTTTCTGTGAACATGACATGTCCACCACCAGATTCCCCATAGCAGTTCCAGTAAAGACATTACGGCTGCTAACAGTGGTGGAAACACTGTTGAAGATCTTTGGACCCTATATGATTTCCTCAGGAGATTCAAAGTGACTGTGGCACCAACTTCACCAGTGATCTCTTCAAGAAGACACTGAAAGAATTAACATCACTCAGGTATTGTCAGCCCCTATCATCCTGCTTCACAGGGTTCTCTTGAACGAGTCACAAACTATAATCACTCCTTAGAAAATTTTGCAATGAATTATGAAAGACTGGGATAACCCTTGACATCATCATGTGCATTTTCATGAGTCTCCCAAATGAGTCTCTAGGAGTGTCTCCCTATGAGATGCTCTACGGACGTAAGTGCCGTACTCCTCTTGAAGCTTTTAAAGACTCTCTACGTAATGCCACCTTCAGTGACCCTCTGTATGTGCCCCAGTTTCTTCAAAACTTAAAGCACATTTTGAGAGAATATAAATTTGCCAACGATAATTTATTAAAAGCTCAGATAGGATGAAGACTCATTTTGACGAACGCAGTAAAATCAGGAAATATAAAACAGGAGACTTCGTGTTGACATATTTTTCAATCCCTGGTTCTCCCTTGCAAAATAAGTTTCAGGACCCTACCGCATCAAGGAGTGCAAAAACAACCACAACTACGTTCTTGAGACTCCAGATAGGCGGCGGAGGACCCAGTTGTGCCACGTCAATCTTTTGAAGAAGTATAAAGGTACTCCCCCCCCCCCTCTGTTAGTATCTCTCTCCACTTTCAAGATCCATACCTTCACAGTGAGACCTTCCCTGCTTCTCCTCCCGAAAGCACTAACTCTGAGTCAGTGCCTTCCAACTCGGAAATTTTTACAGATCTTCCTAAATATTTGCAGGACTGTAACAGTGCTCCTCTCATCAGAGTCTTCCAAGAACATCAGACGTTGTTCAGTGATGATCCCCAGGAATGTAATGTGGTTCAGCACGACATCCAGCTACTTCCTGATACCCGGCCGATTCGTCAACCCTTCTACCGCATCAGCCCGTACAAAAAGAAAGTTATGCGTGCTGAGGTACAGTACCTTGTGGATCATGGACTGGCCACACCTTGTGAGACCCCTTGGGCCTCACCCTGCATCTTGGTGCCGAAACCTCACGGTAAAGTACGATTATGTACAGACTATAGGAAACTGAACCTCGTGACCGTCAAGGATGCTTACCCTTTACCTCGTATAGATGATATCCTTGACGCCGTAGGTAATGCTACTAATCTTTCCCAGATTGACTTGTTAAAGGGTTACTATCAGATTAGTCTGACAGAGCGGGCTAAGGAAATATCTGCCTTCACCACTCCTTTTGGCCTGTACAGATATGAACGCCTTCCTTTTGGACTGTGTAATGCCCCGGCCATCTTCCAGCGAGCTGTCAACCGCGTCATCCATGGCCTAGATCACACCTACGCCTACTTGATGACCTCGTTGGGCAACTGACACCTGGAACGAACATCTGCTCCAGCTGCAACGATTGTTCTCCAAGCTCCTGACAGCTGACCTTACCATCAAGTTGGGCAAGTCCACCTTTGCTAAAGGTAAAGTGCGTTATCTTGGTCATGTGATAGGAAATGGCAGCCTAGCTCCTTTAACCATTCATACTCAAGCCATTCAGCATTACCCACAACCTACAACCGGAAGCAGCTCCTGCGCTTCCTTGGCCTTGCATCTTACTATCGTAGGTTTGTACAAAATTTCAGTACGGTAGCGACACCACTGATTAATCTGACCAGCCCAAGCAACGGTATCATTGAAACATTCAACAGACCGTTGCCTTTGAACAACTAAAGTCTCTGCTATGTTCTAATCCCATTCTCGCCTCTCCAGATATTACGAAGCCCTTCATCATCAATGTCGACGCAAGTGGCACCTGCATCGGGGCGTTCTAATGCAAACAGCGTGGCGAAGAGGTTCTTCCTGTCAGCTACTATAGCTACAAATTGAAGCCTCGTCAGAAGATCTATAGCGCCGTAGAAAAAGAACTCCTCTCCATCGTCCTGAACCTTCAACATTTCGAACCTTACCTACAAGGTAATAGGTCCTTACCATCTATTCGGACCACAATACCCTACGATTTCTGCAACAAGCCCAATTCAACAATCAACGTCTTCTGCGCTGGGCTCTGAACCTGCAGAGCTTTAACCTGGAGATATTCTTCATTAAGGGCTCCGATAACATCATAGCAGACGTCCTCTCCAGAGTCTACAAGGTAGAGGCAGCTACTCCTACCACTCTACCGTCTAATGAAGTAACTTAACCTGTAAGAGCAGGCTTCGGGGGAGACCTGTGACAGTAATCTCTTTCAAGAGAGATTTAGCCTGCTCCTTCCTACATTGCGTTACTTCTATACGTCTGCAACATCTAGATACCACATTCAGAGTATATAAGTGGAATAACAGACGTCTCTACAGAAGATACACTACCCTACTCTTACTCCTCACCCCACTCCCTCACTGTCGGTGCACCACCTCGTCGATCACCAAACGACCTCTTCAAACCAATACACTCCCCATTGGTGAATCAGCGACTTCACGCGACTCCAGCGCCATCTGTCTCGTCTATATATAGTCTCGCACGGGCAGTTGGCCTCAGAATATTCTTGTGCTCTAGAGCTGACGCTTTCTATCTAAGCATACTTCCTGTATATTAGTAGAGGTTTCAGCCAGCCCACTATTCTCAGCACCTTCAATTTTTGCCTGCTTATTGTAGAGTAATGTAATCATTATTTATTTTATATTGTGTTTTGTCTTTGTATCTATTTTTGATCCGCACTGTACATAGCCAAGGATTATCTTTATTTTGTTTATATTTGCTTAAAGTAAATTAAAGTTCATTATTTATAAGATTTTGTTTGCGTGTTTTTTCCCTTTCACTTTACCACAGGAGACAACCGCCAGCAGTCAACATTTTTGTTTTCTCTTGTTTTCTAATGTGATTGGTATTTCCACAAGCC
>WNGS01099671.1:0-24047 GCA_020271785.1 Procambarus virginalis
TACCCCTTACCCAGCGACAAACAAGTCAAGAAAAAACCCCAGCTGACCCCAAGGGCGGCCAAGTACCGAGCAGTAAACGGCACAGGGGAGGTAGACCCGAAAGTGACCCGGGGAAGGTGGCCCTAGGCCCCAAGGGCAGTACTTATAGGGCACCTAGGG
The DNA here is from genome assembly GCA_020271785.1 of Procambarus virginalis. NCBI lineage: Eukaryota > Metazoa > Arthropoda > Malacostraca > Decapoda > Cambaridae > Procambarus > Procambarus virginalis. The sequence goes on from WNGS01099671.1 coordinate 160, forward strand.
AAGGTGACCCTAGGTGCATGCAGCCCAAGTACCGTGGAATATCACTCCTGGCCACTCACCACCGGAAAGGACAGCTCACACAGTACTAAACAGTAAACTGGAGCCAGGGGCACGACTGCACCAGATCCGATCAGCCTAAGAACTAATGGTTGGGTCGCCGACGGTGGGGTCTGGGGCTCCCCCCTTCCCCCTCTTGGGGAGGGAGGGGGAGGGGGTTGCGCAGACAGCGGCGCGGTGACATGATGACGTAATGCTTTTTGCTAATTTTCGTTTGGAGAGTTCTGTCCACTTGTTCGGTATTTGGTCGCAATAGTTTACCGGAATAGGGGTTTTTTTAGGGTGTCTACTTTTCTGAGTGTCTATCCCCAGTTGATGGCAGACATAGAATGCTCCCAATCATAAGGGGGGGGGGGTCTCTATAGGCCATTGCACCTCGTGCCTCTCTAGAGGGGGGGCCAGGTTCTGGCTCGTGGTCCCCGGTAGGCAAGAACTCCATGCATTGACTGATGCCAGAAAGTTATACATATCCATTCCGCCTGGATAGCTCCAGGAGCCGACGGGGCTCCTCTCCAGAAAGGGTTTTATAAATGTAACTGGCACAAGAGAATGAATGGAGTGAATTTATGTTTAGCATCTTTAGGGATTTAAACAGGGAGCTGTGTGTTGTCTGAAAGCAGAGTTTGTTATAATCCTGATAGCAGATTTCTGCTGGGTGATGATGGGCTTAAGGTAATCTGCAGAGGTTGAACCCCAAGCACAGATCTCATAAGATAGGATAGATAAGTGCATAATAGAGTGAGAGGAGAGCAGAGTAGGGTAGATAATATTTGATCTTAGAGAGTATACCAACTGTTTTAGAAACCTTTTTAGTTATGTGTTGAATGTGGGTGCTGAAGTTGTGTCTCTTGTCTAGGTGTAGGCCAAGGAACTTTCCATCATTTTTATTGCTAATGTTTACATTATCTATCTGAAGCTGATTGCATTTGTTGATTTACTTCCAAATAAGATGTAGTAGGTCTTTTCTGTGTTTAGTGTGAGTTTGTTGGTTGACATCCATAAGTGGACTTTCTTTAGGTCAGTGTTTACAACATTGTTGAATATGAGTGGGTTGGGGGTCAAAGTAGATGAGAGTAGTATTATCAGCAAACAAAATTGGTTTAAGAATGTTAGAGACATTTGGCAGATCATTGATATATATATATAAGAAACAGGAGGAAAAAGAAAAGCAGGACCGAAGCCAACGAGCCCCAAGCATGCAAGTCCTTAGCCACAAGCGCAGTCGACAGGGAAGAAACTTGCACATGAAGCTGAACTGTGACAATACCCCGCTGAAGAGCCAGAGAAAAAACCAGCATTGAATGTAATGAAACGCCATTTTCTGGGTGAGCCCCGGAGGCTCCCTGAAGCTTATCGGGCTCATATATGTTATATTAGACCGGGACATTAGCTAAGGAGTTCAGACCTACCAGGGACCAGCGCCAGAACCTGGCCCCTTCAGAGAGGTTTCAGGGAGCAATGACCTTGAAAACCCCATTGTGGTTGGGGTTTCCTTATCTGCCATCGACCGGGGTTAAGCACCCAGAAAGGTAGGCATAACAAAACAAACCCACTTGGTAAAAAACTAAAACAAAAAAACGAACAGAGAGGTAGAAACTCCCTACAATCACAAGGAAACAAGCAAACATCACACTTTACTGCCGCACTGATCGTCCGCGCAGCCCTCCCCGCCCCGAGAGGGGAAGGGGGAGCCCCGGACATACCGCGTCGGCTGCCAAGCTTCAGTTTGGAAGCTAAGCTTCAACCAACGCGAAAAAAACCGCCGACCGGTGGGAGGGAGGGTTGCCAAGGAGCCTCCGGGCTCACCCAGAAAATGGCGTTTCATTACATTCAACGCTGGTTTTCTGTGGGGAGGCCCTACGGCTCATTGGAGCTTCATACCCAAAGAGAAGGAAAAGAAAGGGCTAACCCGGGAGGCGGCCGCCACAAACTCTGCAACGCAAAGCCGAGACAACAGGTCGCAACCTGCGACCCAAGGCAACAAGAACGCACAGGAGCAGAAGCGCATAAAGAATGGGCGGCCAAGAACCTGTGCGACCTTCAAATCCCTGCGCCCAAAATGAGCCCTAGACGTCGCCAACACACCAGCAAAAACTGCAAACGTCTGAACAGCACGGGCGCAAAGACAGACCGCAGGCTGGAAGAATGAAAAACTCTGCGGACGACTTGGGAGACCCGAACCCTGAAAACAGGGAACGAGGGGAACCGGATCAAACACAGCGCATCCCCAGACACGATACGCAGCCAACGGCAAAAAGCACAACCGGACAACACAGTACGCACCCCGGCCAAACCAAGCAAGCACCAATAACCCCTCCGGAAAGCAGCCGTCTCGACCGTCGCCAGGACGGAGAAAGGCTGCACACGTACAAATCTACCACCAGTACCAACGAGCAGAAACCTGAACTGAAGGAGCTACCACAAACTGGGGAGAAGATAAGAAGGCACCCTGATCAAGGACCAGGACGGCTCAGGCGACGCATGAGCAGCCCGGAGGTGAAACAAAACACGAGAAAGCGTACGAAACGTCATACTGTCGCCAAGTCGAAGCTCGCAGGTGGGACCCCGTCAACAAAGCCACCTGAACACCACAGAGATGGTGATACCCGTGTCAAAATACCTGACGCGAAGAGCCGTGGAGAAGGCCGAACCAGTCATGTACAGGACCGATTCGACCTACCGAAAGAGGCGGAGCCACGGGAAAACGCCCCGGAGTTGGACACCTATCAAGCAGCGTCTGAAAATAAGGCTGGGCCAGCCACAAAGGAACCTTAAGGACTGCTCTCGACGGAATGGGCTGCAAGCGAGCCAGAACCCGAAGCAACAGCTGGACCGGGAGAAGAGGAACAGGTACCCTCACCTCGACCAGTCGTGCCGAAAAGCATTCACCGTGAATGCCTTGCAGGTGGGTAAGGGCGCCACATAAAATGGGTGAAGCCTAGACCACGCCGACTCGAAGACGTCCACGGCCAGGAGTCCATACATCCGACAGAGCCAACAAAACGAGTTGGCGATGACTGGCCAATCCGCGAAGAGAGGAATGAACCGAGACAGCTGTCCGCCAGGACGCAGGCCACACCCCGGACATGAACCTCACGGTTAGCCAAATCCCTGTGGTTCCGGCAAGAACCGCCAGACAACAGTCCGAACAGAGCTGAATGGTAGAGCACCGAGTGACCCAAACCCTCCGAAGCGCAAACCAGACAGCCACGAAATCCCGAACCGTGCTGTGAGCCCGACAGATGGACAGACTCCATCATCCTCGGCCGACTGGTGAGCACTGGTCACAAAGCCCCAGCCGAGAGATGACCCGTCTGTGAATACATTGAGTGAAGGCTCGGGGAGGTGTGAAGGCTCGGGAAGGTGCCAAGGCACGGAACCCTGAAAACCCCGAAGGAAGCTGGTGATGCAGCACCAACACAAGATCCCCGGAGGAACAAACCCAACGAATGCAAGAGGCATAAGCGGAGTCTCTGAAGGAACCAAACACACGCCGAAGCCAAACCCAACGCTGCGGGCAGACCAGCACGTCGAAGTTCAGACTCCCGCACAACTGCTCAAGCAACCGCTGAGCAACCCGGGACCCCCTCATGTACAGCTGAAGGCGGGACCACAGCCGCAGTAACGCTTCTGGAGGGAAAGACAATGAGTGGCACAATAGCCCTAAACAAGGCCCAGGCCCGAACCTGGGACGGAAACAGATGGAATGGCCTCCAGATCACCAGGAAACCAAACCCGGCAATCTGGAAAGAACCACACCCCTGGCGAGCAGACAAGCGGACTGACTGGGAGCCCACACCAGCCAGTCGTCGAGGTAGGCCAGACACCGAATCTCAAACAGACTCAGACAGGGCACTAAGATCCGGTAAAGGTGCAAAAAAAAAAAAAAAAAAAAAATAAACCAAGTGCCAATTACAAAATAGGGAAGGCAACAAAAGCAGCAAGCCTGAAGCCCCACCACCAACTGTGCCAATCCCAGAAAACTGGAGAGGAACATGCCAGAAGTGACCTGGAGGTCCAGGGCCACCATCCAGGCACCCGACCCCAACAGAAGCCGGACAGGAGACAATAGTCCTCCGAGGAGGGCATAGAATACAGGGAGCAGACTGAAGAAGTCCAGAAGAACTGCAGATGCGAAAGGCCCATGACTCCAAAAGCAGATGGGAACCCCAGAAGGATGGGGTGGATCGACCACATCCAACACACCCACTAAGATGACATGATGACGCGCAGGGGACGAAGCCCACCCCGCCAGCTCTGAACCCCCCCAAAGGGGGAGAAGCCATCCACCAACGCTACCAGAGGCCGGAAGACAACCAAAGTGCCCACCAACAGCGGGACCATGCGAGAGTCAACAGAGCAAGCTGCTCCCCCAGCGCCCCATCAACAGAGAAGGGAACACAACCCTTCCGAAAGAAAAAGTACACACACATATACACATATATATACTATACACATAAACACAAGGTATGTTACACACGTAATTACCTAAGTGTTTTTTTACCTAAGTGTAGTACAGGATGAGAGCTACGCTCGTGGTGTCCCGTCTTCCCAGCACTCTTTGTCATATAACGCTTTGAAACTACTGACGGTCTTGGCCTCCACCACCTTCTCCCCCAACTTGTTCCAACCGTCTACCACTCTGTTTGCGAAAGTGAATTTTCTTATATTTCTTCGGCATCTGTGTTTAGCCAGTTTATATCTATGACCTCTTGTTCTTGAAATTCCAGGTCTCAGGAAATCTTTCCTGTCGATTTTATCAATTCCTGTTACTATTTTGTATGTAGTGATCATATCACTCTTTTTCTTCTGTCTTCTAGTTTGGCATATTTAATGCTTCTAACCTTTCCTCGTAGCTCTTACCCTTCAGTTCTGGGAGCCACTTAGTAGCATGTCTTTGCACCTTTCCAGTTTGTTGATGTGCTTCTTAAGATATGGGCACAAACAACAGCTGCATATTCTAGCTTTGGCCTAACAAACGTCATGAACAATTTCTTTAGTATATCCCCATCCATGTATTTAAAAGCAATTCTGAAGTTAGAAAGCATAGCATAGGCTCCTTGCACAATATTCTTTATGTGGTCTTCAGGTGATAGTTTTCTATCTAGAACCACCCCTAGATCTCTTTCTTTATCAGAGTTCTTTAAAGATTTCTCACATAATATATAGGTTGTGTGGGGTCTATGTTCTCCTATTCCACATTCCATAACATGACATTTATTAACATTAAATTCCATTTGCCAAGTGGTGCTCCATATACTTATTGTATATGGAGCACCACTTGGCAAATGGAATTTAATGTTAATTTAATGTTAACAAACGTGTGTATACACATGTGCACACACACACAGCGTACACATGTACATGCATACACACTGGGAAGACGGGACACCACGAGCGTAGCTCTCATCCTGTAACTACACTTTGGTAATTACACACACACACATACATTTTAAAAGAAAAGTACAAGTCGCTGACCAGTGGGCAGAGAGCACCACGCCGGCCCGGCAAAGAAGGCACAAAACTGCATCAAAAGGCCCACCTCGATAGCAAAACCTCAAAGTCCCAGCACGACACAACATGTGCCAAGACCCAAAAAGATCAGTCAGCAAGCCAGGAAGACCCCGAACCCCAGAAGGCAGAACCGGGTCACACGAGGAAACAAAGCCCCTGAACCCACAAAGGGGGCCCAAGAGGAAGAAACCTCCGGAACGAAACCAAAGTACCTAAAGGACCCAGAATCGAACCAGGGGGAGCCCAAACCACCACATTTGCCGGCGGAGAACACCACAGAAAGGCAAAGCACAGCTCCCAGACAGAACCCCTGGGAAACGGTCATAACAGACCGAAAACGAGGGACAAGGTGTGGGAGCAAGCATACCAGCCAGGGGACACTGAGCCCAAACCCAAAGGCCCAGACCCAAACAGACAAAATGGAAAACCCGGTGTTAAATCAACACCCAAAAGTTCCAGAGGAACAGGCAACGGGAAGAAAACAAACAAAAAGCAAAGAAACGACAACAGGAGAATAAAAAACCCTGAAAAAAGGTGAAAACTCCCAAGAAGCTTGCTCGCACACCCAGTCGCATGTAAACAAACCGCAACGCCGCCCTGGTGGCCACGCGGGAAACCGGCAGACGAAAATGGCCGACAGCAGGGGCTGGGACTGACGCTAAAGATACAAAAAACGCCAGCAAAAGTGGGAAGCAAGCAGACTGGATGGGCGAAAAATGCCCATCCGGTGGCAACTGTCACCCGGAGACTAGGGCACAGCAACCAACGATCCCGTACAAGACGGGTTGAAACCCGGAAGACACATTCAATGGTCCCACAAGCACAGACAGGGTTTCCAGGGCTCGTAGGCTGACTGCTACGGGAAGCCCGGGCAAGGTGTGCTAAACCAGTAGGGGATAGCACTGAAAACCCCTGAGACGTGTACAATCACGGGGGCCTAGCAGAGGGCCACCAAACACTACCAGTGGAAATAAAGCCACACTGGGCAGACCTCCACCAGGCAATTGAAAATAAAAGCAAAAGAAANAAGTGTGACGTCACACGCCGCCGCGCCGCTGTCTGCGCAGCTCCCCCTCGCCAGGAGGGGGAAGGGGGAGCCCCAGACCCTCCATGCCGGCTACCACATCTCAGTTCTTGAGGCTGATGCTATAGGCGAAGGTCGTGTGCTCTGGCTCCGGTGTCGTTACAGCACTGTGCTTTATGTGTGGTGTTTGTTATTGTGGGTGTGAGAGCCAGGAGTTATCTTCAGTACTCGGGCTGCATACGCCTAGGGCTTCCTTCCCTAGGTGCCCTGTAAGTACTGTCCTTGGGGCTTGGGGCCACCTTCCACAGGCTCCTCGGGGTCTGCCCCTGCTGGAACGTTTTACCTTTTCGGTTTTTCAGCCGCCTGTTGGGCTCCTGGGTGTTCTGTTCTCTCTTGTTACTGGCAAGTAAGAGGCAGTTTGCACTGGTAGGGGCGCAGGGTGCTGCACAGCTTGTATTCCTGACATAGTGGCCGGCTCTGTTCCTTGGGGTTCGCTGTCCTCTTGCGGGGTTTTGTTTTTCTTTTGTTTTTGCCTGGTGGGGGGTTCTGTCCTATTATTTAATTAGTTTTTGCCCTTCCACGGTTGTGGCGCTTCGCCGTTATTTGCACGCCACGGCTTCTGTGTCCGGGGACGCGCTGTGGGTTGATCCGGTTCCCTTCTTCCCTGTTCGCAGGTTCGGGTCTCCCAGGTCGTCCGCAGGGTTATTAACCCTCAAACCGCTAGGGGCCCAAATGGAATTCACACCCACAGGCGCAACAAAAAAAAAATCCAAAAAATTCTTTCGTCTTATAGAAGTGTTTATTTTTGTTCCCTGATCACGGAAAAAATAACAAAAAAATCGTAGGTGGCATATTTTAGCCGCAATAGGGTAGGGAAGTGTGGCAAAAAAGGGGCGTTGGCAGAGCTTCCGCCAGACGAGGTCTGCTCCGCCCGAGCTGTCAGACGGCAGTTGCCACAAATATATTATTACCTAATTATTTCAATGTCTCTGATTGATTTTTTCTTAGTTTTTTTGCAGTAATATTATTCCATACAGTGAATTGTGGTATATTTATATTATAAAATGTGTGAACCATCGCTGTACTCAAAATTATGGTGTGCATATAAGTGATTCTATTATTATGTTCATAAAACAATAAACAAATAGTTTTGCTGTTGTTACACTATATACACAGGTTATATATAAGTATCTGCATGTTTTGTTCACCATAACGAACTACTAAGTTGGTCTTGTGAGTCAAAAAGCAACGAGGAGTGGCCGCCAAACACCAGTGCGCCACTCACTGCCACACCCTCCCTCAACACCAGCTCACTCACCCTCATTTACCTCCCACAATACTGTTTTTGCATTTATTCACTATACACAGACGTTATATATACGCATTTACATGTTTTGTTCACCATAACTGTACATCTAATCTTGTATGGTGAGTAAAGCCACAAAGACGTAGCTACTCACACAGTCAGCTGATCGGCGGCCGCCCTCAAGGCCAGACGCACTAATATTTCTCCTCCAACAATATTGGTTGTGGTGTTATTACGCTATATACACACATTATATATAAGTATCTACCTGATTTATTCACCATACTTGTACAAATAAGCTGGTATGGTGCCCAAAGACCATAGTAGCCATCAGTAAACAACGTGCCAAGTCGTGCAGACGACGCTCCTTCACCAAAATGGCGGCTCCCAACCTACTCCTCTCGCTGTTATCTCACACTATACACACGTTATATATAAGTATCTACATTTGTGTTCACCATAGCGAACCACTAAGCTGGTATGGTGAGTGCAGTCAATAAATGGTGGCCACACACAGTCAGAAGACGACGCCCACAACCCTCCCTCTACAGCCTACTCCTCCCTCCATCGAGCACAGCGATAAATATCACCACAATCACGCTGTTATCAGAATCCTGGTCAGTTTTATCAAAGTCAGGGGTCTTCAGTAATACTATCACTGCTAAATAATATCAGTATCATTTATATTATGGCATTTGTAGGCGATGCTGTGGTCACAAGCTGAACAGCGGTGCTGTGAGCTTGTGCTGCGTGCGCCAGCCTTGGTGGCTGGCTGAATACTGACGCTCTCACACCCAAGAATGTTGGGCTGGATTTTTTTTCTAGGTGGCATCTGGCAACTATCAGTCGTGGCTGTACTATAGCTGCCCCTATCCCAGGCGGGGCGTTTAAATTATACCGCTAGACACGAAATCATTTATAAATGATGTGCGCGGTTTTGGTTTTGTCACTGATATCATTTATATATGATATGCGCGGTTTGAGGGTTTAGTCCAGCCAGCCTGCGGTCTATCCCCGTGCCCATGACGTTCGTAAGTTCGCGGCTCTTGCTGCCGTCTTTGGGAATATGTCTTGGTCTGATATTCGGGCGCGGGGATTTTGGCGGTCGAACAGGGTCCTGGCTGCTCATTACCTTGTGAATGTCCCTGGGTCCATCGGGCCTGTGTTGCTTTGGGTCGGCGGTTGCAGCCAGTTGTCTCGGCTTTGAGTTGAGGAGTGAGCGACGACCGCCTCCCGGGTAAGTCCCTTTTTTTCCGTCTGTGGGTAGTTAGCTCCGGGGAGCCGATGGGGCTCTCCCCAGAAAACTAATGTTGAATGTAATGAAACGCCATTTTCTGGGTGAGTCCCGGAGGCTCCCCGGCATCCCTCCCTCCCTCCGGTCGGCGTTTTTTTTTGCCGTTTTTGACATCCAGCCTCAAGAACTGAGGTGTAGGTAGCCGGCGTGGAAGGTCTGGGGCTCCCCCTTCCCCCTCCCAGGGAGGGGGGAGCTGCGCAGACAGTGGCGCGGCGGCGTGTGACGTCACACTAGTTTGCTTGTTTTTCTGTTGGGGGAGTTCTATCCACTACTTCGGCTTTTGGTAGCAATTTTAACCAGAATAGGGGTTTGTTTTGAGGCGCTTACCTTTCTGGGTGCCTGTCCCAGTTGATGACAGACATAGAATGCTTCCAACCACACGGGGGCTTCTATAGGCCATTGCTCCCCTTGCCTCTCTGAGGGGGCCAGGTTCTGGCCGTGGTCCCCGGTAGGCCTAAGAACTCCATACATATGACTGATGCCAAAGTCTGACATGAGCATATCAGCCTGGGATAGCTCCGGGGAGCCTCCGGGACTCACCCAGAAAATGGCGTTTCATTACATTCAACGCTGGTTTTTTGACATTATTAGGCAATGCTGTGGTCACAATCTGAACAGCAGTGCTGTGAGCTCATGCTGCGTGTGCCGGCCTAGGTTGCTCGCTCACTACTGAGGCTCTCACACCTGTGAATATGGACCACGATTTTGTTAAAGATGGTGTCTGTTTACAAGAACCCTGAGGAAGCTGATGTGAACCCCATGTAGCTGCTGGAGTTTTGAATGGAACGTGAAAAATACAAATACCCGGAGGCGCGTAGTGCACCCCAGACGTAGGCCTGCAGGCGCTTTGTGCAGTGAAAGGGTTAAACTAACCTTAGTACAAATCCTTAAACTAACAGACAGTTTTAGAGAATTAAGAGTAAAATTGACAAAAAGTGTTTAACCAGGTACTTTACAGCTTTACTTTACAATAATAACAATACACAATAATGAACAAGTAATACTAGGTACAATTAGGAAAACATCTCCATAGCCATATTAGGAATATGGCTTAGGTATAAAGAATGGGGTATTGGGTAGCACTAGAAACAGTGCGAAGATAAAGCTCGAAGTAAAAGACTATGAAGATGAAATTGGGTACTTTTTGGTTTTATTTTTGAATAAGGCAAAATTTGGACAGCTTTTCAATTCATTAGGGAGTGAGTTCCATAGACTAGGTCCGTTTATTTGCATAGAGTGTTTACACAGATTTAGTTTGACTCTGGGGGATATCAAAGAGATATTTATGCCTGATGTGGTGATTATGTGTTCTATTACATATGTTCAGGAAGAGTTTCAGAACAGGGTTTGCACTTAAAAAAAAACCAGCGTTGAATGTAATGAAACGCCATTTTCTGGGTGAGTCCCGGAGGCTCCCCGGAGCTATCCAAGCTGAATGGATATGTATAACTTTCTGGCATCAGTCAATGCATGGAGTTCTTGCCTACTAGGGACCACGAGCCAGAACCTGGCCCCCTCTAGAGAGGCACAAGGAGCAATGGCCTATAGAGACCTCCCCTAATGATTGGGAGCTATCTATGTCTGCATCGACTGGGATAGGCATCCAGAAAGGTAGGCGCCCCAAAACAAACCCCTATTCTGGTAAACTATTGTGACCTTAGACCGAACAATTGAACCCCAGACTCCACCATCGGCAACCCAACCGTTAGTTCTTAGGCTGGATGTCAGAAACGTGAAAACAACACCGACCAGAGGGAGGGAGGGATGCCGGGGAGCCTCCAGGACTCACCCAGAAAATGGAGTTTCATTACATTCAAGGATGGTTTTCTGGGGGAGCCCCGTCGGTTCCCCGGAGCTAACTACCCAAAGATAAGGAAAAAACAGGGACTTACCCTGGAATTGGTCTGTCCTAACTCCTCAACACAAAGTCGAGACAACTGACTGCAACCGCCGACCCAAGGCAATGTAGGCCCGACCAGGAACAGGAACATTCACCAGGTAGCGAGAGGCCAGGACCTGGTTCGATCTCCAAAAACCCCGGGCCCGAATGTCCACCCATGACATGTTGCCAAAGACGGCAGCCAAAGCAGCAAATTTACGAATGTCGTGGGCCCGGGAAAAAAATACAGGCTGGCTACACTTAATAACCCTGCGGACGACTTGAGAGACCCGAGCCTAGGAACAGGGAAGAAGGGAAACCGGATCAACCCAGAGCACATCCCCGGCAACAGAAGCCATGGCGCGCAAATAATGGAGGAGAGCCGCAATTGGACACAACACATGATGCACCCTCGACCTGACCAACTAAGCATCAACAACCCACGGGCCACCTCCGGAATACAGCCATCTCATTCTTCGCCAAAAAAGAGGGAGACGGCTGCAAGCGAACAAAACGACCACCATGACCGAAAGAGCAGAAACCTTGGCGCCGGAGGATGAGCATGAAGCTCCCCAACCCGACCCCCAGAGGCCAATGCCAAAAGTAAAAAGTCTTAGGAAAAACAATCCCGAATGGAAGGGGCCATAACAAACCGAAGAGAGGAGAGAAACGAGAGCATGTGGTCCAAGGACCAACACGGCTCAGGCGGCGCATGAGCAGGCCGGAGGTGAAACAACGCATGAGACAACTTGCGAAACGGGGCAGAAGTTACATCAACACCGAAAGCAAGCTGAAATGGCTACACCAACGCCGTATGATACGAGGCGACAGTATTCGGCATAAGATGACGGTCATGAAACAATCAAGAGAGAAAGGACAAAACAACCCTATCAGAGACTAAAGAATACCGACGCAGTGATAGGAAAAACCGGAAGGACTGCCAGGAAACCTCATTCTGCCACTGAGACGAAGCACACAGGTGCCAGACCAACAACGAAGCCACCTGCGCACCATACAAGGAATGATAAACCTGAGTCAAAAACACCAGACGTGAAGACTCGAGGAGAAGACCAAACAAGCCTCATACAGGGCTAGACTGATCTGCTGAAAGAGGTGGAGCCACGGGAAGACCCTCGAGTTTGGACACTGAGCAAGAAGCGCCTGAAACCAAGGCTGGGCCGGCCACCATGAAGCCAGAAGGACAACTCGAGCTTGGTAAGTCTCCAAGCGAGTCAGGACGTGGAGCAACAGCGGAATCAGGGACAAGAGGTACAGGTAACCCCACCTCGCCCAGTCCTGCCTGAAGGCAGCGACCCCGACGGCCTCGCAGTCAGGTGAAGGGCGCCACGTATACCGGGAGACGCCTCGACCATGCCAACGCAAAGAGATCCATGTCCGGAGTCCCGAACGTCCGGCATAGCCAACTGAAGGATACCTGGTTGATACCTGGTTGATGGGGTTCTGGGAGTTCTTCTACTCCCCAAGCCCGGCCCGAGGCCAGGCTCGACTTGTGAGAGCTTGGTCCACCAGGCTGTTGCTTGGAGCGGCCCGCAGGGCCACATACCCACCACAGCTCGGCTGGTCCAGAACTTCTCTTAGAAAACAGTCCAGTTTTCTCTTGAAGATGTCCACGGTTGTTCCGGCAATATTTCTTATAGTCGCTGGGAGGACGTTGAACAACCGCGGACCTTTGATGTTTATACAGTGCTCTCTGATTTTGCCTATGGCACCTCTGCCCTTCACTGGATCAATCTTGCATTTTCTTCCATATCGTTCACTCCAGTACGTTGTTATTTTACTGTGCAGATTTGGAACCTGGTCCTCCAGTATTTTCCATGTGTATATTATTTGGCATCTCTCTCGTCTCCTTTCTAGAGAGTACATTTGGAGAGCTTTGAGACGATCCCAACAATTTAGGTGCTTTATCTCGTCTATGCGTGCCGTATATGTTCTCTGTATTCCCTCTATTTCAGCAATCTCTCCTGCTCTGAAGGGGGAAGTGAGTACTGAGCAGTACTCGAGACGGGACAACACAAGTGACTTGAAGAGTACAACCATTGTGATGGGATCCCTGGATTTGAAAGTTCTCGTAATCCATCCAATCATTTTTCTGGCTGACGCAATATTTGCTTGGTTATGCTCCCTAAATGTTAGATCGTCTGACATCATTATTCCCAAATCCTTGACATGCTGTTTTTCTACTATGGGAAGATTCTATTGTGTTTTGTACCCTGTATTATGTTTCAGATCCTCATTTTTGCCATACCTGAGTAACTGAAATTTATCACTGTTAAACATCATGTTATTTTCTGCTGCCCAATCGAAAACTTTGTTGACATCTGCTTGTAGTTTTTCAATGTCTTCAGCAGAGGTAATTTTCATGCTGATTTTTGTGTCATCTGCGAAGGACGACACGAAGCTGTGACGTGTATTTTTGTCTATATCAGATATGAGAATAAGGAACAGTAGCGGTGCAAGGACTGTACCTTGAGGTACAGAGCTAGTAACATCGCTTGGACTCGATTTTATCTGATTGACTGTTACTCTTTGTGTTCTGTTTGACAGGATATTGAGTATCCAGCATCCTACTTTTCCAGTTATTCCCATTGACCTCAAGGAGTCGGTGTTGACCATCCGTTCTGTGGAAAGGGAAAGGAACTGGGACAGGCCATCCGCCAGGACGTTGGACATCCCACGGACGTGAACCGTCAGGGGAGCCAAACCCTGAGAACTCAGCAGACGAGTCACCCGAAGCAATCAGCCCCAAAGAGCCAAGGACGCATTGAACCCCCGCGGTTCAGGCAATGAACCATTGGGGAGCTGTCTGAATGGAGCCTGATCGTTGATCCGCGAGCGACTCGAATCCTCCGGAGCGACATCCACACCGCCGCGAACTCCCGTACTGTGCTGTGAGCCCGATGGAAGGACGGACCCCACCGCCCCTGGCTGGCCTGGTGAGCACTGGTCACAAAACCCCAGCCATGTGACGATGCGTCTGTATACACATCGAGCGAGGGCTCGAGAAGGCGCCAAGGCACCGAACCCCGAAAAACCCGAAGAGGAAGCTGGCGACGCAGCAACCGACGCAAAGCCCCTGGAGGCCGAACCCAACGATTGCGAGAGAGGCGGAAGGGCCGCTCCCGAAGGAACCAGAACAGCCGACGAAGCCACACCCGACCCGGCGGGTAGACCATCATGGCAAAGTTCAGGCTTCCACACAAACTTTCGAGCAACCATCTCGTGACCCAGGAACCCCTCAGAAACAGGTGAAGGCGGGACCGCAGGAGCAACAGAGCCGCCGGAGGAAGAGACAAGGAAGCAGTGCTAGTGTCCCAAACCAGACCCAGCCAAGGCCGAACCAGAGAGGGAACCAGATGGGACTTCCTCCAGTTCACCAAGAACCCAAACCCGGCGAGCTGGAAAAGAACCAAATCCCTGGTGCGCAGACACGCAGATTGGCTAGGAGCCGAAACCAGCCAGTCGTCGAGATAGGCCTGCACCCAATCACCTAGCAAACGCAGGCGGGTCACCACGACCCGAGTAAGGCGGGTGAAAACACGAGGTGCCAGATTCAACCCAAAGCAGAGACAACAAAAGCGATAACCTTGACGCTCCACAACAAAACCAAGACAGTCCCTGAAACCCCGGATGAACCGGAACGTGCCAATACGCGTCCTTGAGGTCCAGGGACACCATCCAAGCGGCGTCCCCTCCAAGGGAAGACCTGGGACAGTGTAGTCATCCGGAAGGAGGGGCACAAAACCCACGGGTTCAGACGGGACAAGTCCAGAATGAACCGGAGGTCCGAGCAGACCTGTTTCGGTACTGGAACCAGGTGGGTTTCACCTGAGGGACGTCGTCGTTTCAACCACGCCCAACCAAACCCACTCCGAGATAACCCAACAGAGCGCAGGAGAATTGGCCTGCCCCGCCAGCCCCGAACCCTCCGAAGGAAGTGCCACCCAACGCCACCACAGGCTGCATGAAACGACCCGAAAAGCCCATGAATCGTGGGACCAGGCGTGAGCAAACTGGGCAAGTCACCTCCCCCCCATCGCCCCATCAATGGGACGAACCGCGAAAGGGCCGATGTGCCTTGCAAGAACCTAAGCGGCAAACAGGGCGGTCCCCACGCCGACCAGCAACAGCTGAAACCGAAGGCCTCGCCAGCCCTGAATCTGGCACCAAAGACCCCCGAGCCCTGGCACGACCCTTCTGGGAAGACCCCCCCGCCGCGAGCCCCCTCGGTCGGGAGGGGTCGGCCGAGCGGACAGCACGCTGGACTTGTGATCCTGTGGTCCTGGGTTCGATCCCAGGCGCCGGCGAGAAACAATGGGCAGAGTTTCTTTCACCCTATGCCCCTGTTACCTAGCAGTAAAATAGGTACCTGGGTGTTAGTCAGCTGTCATGGGCTGCTTCCTGGGGGTGGAAGGCCTGGTCGAGGACCGGGCCGCGGGGACACTAAAAAAAGCCCCGAAATCACCTCAAGATAACCTCAAGATAACCCCCGGAGCAACAACAACTCAGACATAAGCCGATAACTGACCGAGGTCGCCTGCAGGTACTGTACCACAGCAGACTCAGGAAACAGCAACAGACAAAGGGCGAAGACAAACGAAGACCCAAGGCCCAGGCAGACGCCAAGGAAGAAGCCAGCACTGCCTGACGACACGCGAGGTGAGAAGCATAGAACCGTGAAACAACATCACGCAGGATAGGCGCGAAGAGCTTCAACAAAGCAGATGACGCCCGCACCGCAGAGGGCAGCGCACCGGACCCGGCAGCGGCCCCAAGTGCTCCTCCCACATCCAACTCAAGCCAATCCGAGGACAGCTCAAGGAGGGAAAAGAAATGCAGAGCCGAAGGAAGCAGGCCACGAGTCCACAAATCCTCCGCAACCAAGGCAGTCGAGATGGAAGGAACCTGCACGTGAAGCTGCATGACACCAACATCCCGCGGAAGGGCAGGAGCAAACAAACAAGCATTTAGATGCTCATAGTCGCCCCCAGGAAAACCTGCAATGCCGTAAAAACCCTCTCGCCACTCAAGCGCGCGGGACCGACAGAATGTGTGCCAAGCCTCCAACGAAAAGAGAGGACAGTCTGCCAACCAGGACGACTCCGGAACTTCATAATGAAACCAGCACGAACCAGGGGATTCGTACACGAAGGAACGCGGATCCATCATGATGGCATAATCTGGGTCACGCAGGAGGTAAGCTGCCAAGGCTTCCTGCACCTCCAAAGGTGAAACACGGGAAGCTGGAAACCTCCGTTAAGACGGAACCGAAGAACCCGCGGGATCATAAAACCGAACCTGGGGATGGCTGGACACCAAATCCAATTCGTATGCGGAGGGAACGAAAGAGAACCCCCTCTCCTTGTAACACTAAGCCCTGCTCAGAAGGTAGAAAAACCCAGGCGGGGTCCAACGGGGCCCAAGGCCCCCAAGCAAACCTCTCCCCAAGCCCAGGAACCTCGCCCCGAGGGCCCGGGGCCGAGCCGTCCTCTTGAGCCCCCATCCCCAAAGAAAAGGTGGGAGCAGCCGAAAAAGCAGGAACAAAGGGGGTCCACTGGCCAAACCCAGTAGCTCTGGCAGAAGGACCAGGCTTGAATGCCTCCGCCACCGCCCCAGAAGGGGACACCCCCGAGACCGCCCGAGTCTCACAACCAACTAAATCCAGCCCCGGCTCCGAAACCCTCAGATGTTTCGGAGCCAGCAGCAAGGGGGGGGGGGGGGGAGGACCGAATGGGCAACAGAAGGGGAAGGACTTGGAGGGGCGGACAGAACCAGAGTCGAAGCGACTCCCACCCCAAGTCCGGGTCCCTATAACCAAAACAGGGCAGTCTCTGGGCATCCGGGGCAGCAACCAACCTAGCGCATTGCAGCAACCTAAAGCGAGCATGCAACGCTTCAGCTGCCCTCACCTGCATATCAGGCAGCCTGGGTGAATTGGAGTTTGTACAGACAACACACGTCGCACGACTCCAGGTCAAAACAATCACCGACCCAACAGGCAGCATGGCGAAGGCAGAAACGGTGAGTGTCCCCCTGAGACAAGGGGACAGAGCAACCTTCAAAGTTACAGGATGCGAGGGGGGACTCAGGGTTCACATCCATCAGACCACATAGCCCCCGAGGGGTTTTCCAGGGCCCTTAGCCTTGGTTACATGCTAAGGGAAGCCCAGGCAGGGTACTGCGAACTGGCACCCAAGACTACCAAACAAACTGCTATAGCTGAACCCCCCAGGACGTGTACACTCATGGGGGCCATGCGGGGAAGACCACCAACACAAGATGGAGATATAAAGATATAGATATACCCTAAGAACAGGGATGGGGGACCAACAGGCAGAACCCCCCACAAGGCAGAAAACAAAAACAAAAGAAAAACCCCTTAACCCTCAAACCGCTCAGGGTCCAAATGGAATTAACACCCACACGCGCAACAAAAAAAAAATTCAAATTTTTTTTTCCTTTTTAATGTCTTTATTTGTGTTCCCTGAGCACGGGAAAAATAATAAAAAAATTTAATTACACATACCGTGGACGTAAATGACCCGAGAAGATCATCGATGACATCACGCCTGATCTTCGCTGGACCGCTGTGCGCTCGGGGTGAGTCACGCGCGACGGAGGAGGAGCGCGAGTTGCCGCGAATTTATTTTCGCGTTATTATTTACAGTATCTATGGAGTATTTTACACCCATTTTTTTCACTGGTGTGGTTCAATATGTTCTCACAAAATGATTTATAATCATAAAACTGTTGTCAATGTATATTGTATCCACATATAGTGTCACAAGTATTTGCACAAAAATGTCTTATTTCACAATAAAATATACAATTTCTTATGATTTATTTCCACTATATACACTCACTTATTCTGTATTTACATGTTTTGGCACCAGTCTTGGACATTTAGAAGTCATCAAGACTGTGATACTCGTTGAAACATTGGACATGGCACAGAGGGACCTGACACGCTTGGCACCAAGTCATCACCATTTTTCTTTTCTGTTCCCTCTTGGTTGTTGACCAGCATATGACACACGCACGCTGGCCTACTGCACGCTTTCCAGTTGGTGGTAAAAACCTGAGATTGTGTGTCAAAAAGGCATCCCTGTAACCGAGCCTGGGTGTTGGAGCATAGTGCAATACCGGGTTCAGAATGGGCCTCTGTACACCAGGAATTACTTTGCCAAACTTCTGTAGTAATTGTGTTACTACAGTAAAATTGAATGCACGGAAATTACGTTTACCACCTGTTTTCACAAGATACATATTGTAACTGTTCAGCATAGTTACGTCAACGAGGTGGAAAAACATTTTCTTGGTCCACTTCACTGTTTTCCGTACACACTCCACTGCCCCCACCATCATATCACATTTATCCACCAAACGCATGTTGATGTTATAGTCCAAGACACAATCTGGCTTATAGATTATTTCTCTGGTGGTTCTGTTCACCTTGCCACTGTCCAGCATTGTTCCAGCATGAATGGTGGTCAACATGTTCACTTCACGCCTGTCTTTCCACCGCACTGATAGTATTCCACCTGTTTTTCTGAGCTCGCAATCACCAACCTGCATAGCACCTGGAAACACTGGCATTTCCCTTCGTTTTGCCTTCACTGTGCCACACACTCCAGTTCTATTATCAAGCAAGAACCTACTTAGCAAGGGACTGGTATAATAGTTATCTATGTACAATATGTGGCCCTTGTTCAGATATGGTGCAAGCAGTGACTTCACAACACTACCTGAGAAGCCATGTTGGTCATTAGCAGGAATGTCTACATTTGTACCCGTATACATTATCATATGTAACACAATTCCTGTTTCACAGTCACAGAGTACAAAGAATTTCAATCCAAATCGGTGGCGTTTGGATGGAATATACTGCTTGAAGGCAAGACGTCCTTTGAAAAGCACAAGGGATTCGTCAATCACAAGCTTCTGAGCTGGTACGTAGAAATCCCTGTACTTTCCGATAAGTTCATTCAGTACGTGCCTTACCTTCCAAAGCCTATCATCATCATTCCTGTCTTCATCATTTGCAAAGTGACGACACCTGAGGATTATCGCAAATCGGTCTCGAGACATATATTTGCCGAACATTGGTGTGGGAACAGTATGGTCTTTACTCCAGTAATGGTCGATTACGTGTTTGACACAATATATATAATGTTTCATCAACATACACAGTGCCAAAAACACATACATTTCACCTACAGTCGTATCTTTCCATCGCTGCAAACGTGAAAAATCAGATAACTCCTCCTCACCAATGAGATCACTCGCATATTTGTTCGTCTCCTGAACAAGATGTTCCATTAGCGGCTCATCAAAATATGCAGTAAAATAGTCCATTTCACACATATCTGCACCTTTATCAGGGAAAATATCTGTAATTCCAACATCCGAATTATCAAAAACAGGAATTTGTGGAACAAAATCTGTCCCATCACTCCACACAAAAACACCGGGTGTCTTTCTAGAGCCAATAGCAGCACCACGGCGAGGAAACCGTGTACCAGGAGCTGAAGCAGGTCTAGGAACAGTAGGGGCGGGCAGGGACGGTGATGGAAAATTCCTCGATGTTGAGGGTCTTTGTTCATGTGGTGCCATGCGGTGCCGCATGGCTTGGCCAGATGCTGCTGACGCGACAAATTGTCGCTTGGCAACACCACACACTCCTCCACTGGCACTAGCAATACTATTTTCCGATTCTAAGTCACTAAAACCGGAAAAGATTCACCTTCTTCAGAATCGTCGAGCAAAACATCAATATCTTGCAAGGGAGCACATGAACTGTGTGGTCTCGCACAAATTGGGGTTGAGTGAGGGCGAGGAGGCATGGGCGAGATGCTAGGCCTAGCCCTGGTGGAGCCAGCATGTTCACACTCGTCGTCGGTTGTATCCACCTCTGAGGGCTGTGTGTAGTCATGATCTAAGTCTGAGTCGTCTATATCAGACTCATCACCATCCGGGAACAAACTACGAGTAATTTCGTCCTCGGTCAGAGGTCTCGAGGAACGTCTCGCTGGGCGGGGTCGGTCGTCGGAACGAGATGCGCTCGCCATGGTGTCCGCCGGGTAACTGAGCTCTGTACACAAAGAGGACCCACGCTGGATTTTTTTCCCAGGCGGGGTTTGTTTACGTTCGGTCTAGGCTCGCCAATGACTACCCCTATCCCACGCGGGCCATTTGAATTATAGCGCTAGACACGATATCATTTATAAATGATGTGCGCGGTTTCGGTTTTGTCACTGATATCATTTATATATGATATGCGCGGTTTGAGGGTTAAGAGGACAACATACCCGGGCAGAACAGAGCTGGCTGCTGTTATAGTGAAACTAGCTGTGCAGTACCCCGCGCCCCTGCCAGTGACGAAAACTACCCCTTACCCAGCGACAAACAAGGTCAAGAAAAAACCCCAGCTGACCCCAAGGGCGGCCAAGTACCGAGCAGTAAACGGCACAGGGGAGGTAGACCCGAAAGTGACCCAGGGAAGGTGGCCCTAGGCCCCAAGGGCAGTACTTATAGGGCACCTAGGGAAGGTGACCCTAGGTGCATGCAGCCCAAGTACCGTGGAATATCACTCCTGGCCCACTCACCACCGGAAAGGACAGCTCACACAGTACTACAACAGTAAACTGGAGCCAGGGGCACGACTGCACCAGATCCGATCAGCCTAAGAACTAATGGTTGGGTCGCCGACGGTGGGGTCTGGGGCTCCCCCCTTCCCCCTCTTGGGGAGGGAGGGGGAGGGGGTTGCGCAGACAGCGGCGCGGTGACATGATGACGTAATGCTTTTTGCTAATTTTCGTTTGGAGAGTTCTGTCCACTTGTTCGGTATTTGGTCGCAATAGTTTACCGGAATAGGGGTTTGTTTTAGGGTGTCTACTTTTCTGAGTGTCTATCCCCAGTTGATGGCAGACATAGAATGCTCCCAATCATAAGGGGGGGGGGGGTCTCTATAGGCCATTGCACCTCGTGCCTCTCTAGAGGGGGGGCCAGGTTCTGGCTCGTGGTCCCCGGTAGGCAAGAACTCCATGCATTGACTGATGCCAGAAAGTTATACATATCCATTCCGCCTGGATAGCTCCAAGGAGACGACGGGGCTCCTCTCCAGAAAAGGGTTTTATAAATGTAACTGGCACAAGAGAATGAATGGAGTGAATTTATGTTTAGCATCTTTAGGGATTTAAACAGGGGAGCTGTGTGTTGTCTGAAAGCAGAGTTTGTTATAATCCTGATAGCAGATTTCTGCTGGGTGATGATGGGCTTAAGGTAATCTGCAGAGGTTGAACCCCAAGCACAGATCTCATAAGATAGGATAGATAAGTGCATAATAGAGTGAGAGGAGAGCAGAGTAGGGTAGATAATATTTGATCTTAGAGAGTATACCAACTGTTTTAGAAACCTTTTTAGTTATGTGTTGAATGTGGGTGCTGAAGTTGTGTCTCTTGTCTAGGTGTAGGCCAAGGAACTTTCCATCATTTTTATTGCTAATGTTTACATTATCTATCTGAAGCTGAATTGCATTTGTTGATTTACTTCCAAATAAGATGTAGTAGGTCTTTTCTGTGTTTAGTGTGAGTTTGTTGGTTGACATCCATAAGTGGACTTTCTTTAGGTCAGTGTTTACAACATTGTTGAATATGAGTGGGTTGGGGGTCAAAGTAGATGAGAGTAGTATTATCAGCAAACAAAATTGGTTTAAGAATGTTAGAGACATTTGGCAGATCGAGAGGACCACAGAGCCCCCGTGGGGCTCTGTGGTCTGTTCCGCACCCAGGCGGAACAGAGCCGGCCGCTGTAATTGGTGAAAACTAGCTGTGCAGTACCCCGCGCCCCTACCAGTGACGAAAACTACCACCTACCCAGAGACCAACCAGGGCAACAAAACCCCAGCCGACTCCAAGGGCGGCCCAGTACCGAGCAGTAAAGGACACAGCGGAGGCAGAACCCAACTTGTGGAAGATGGCCCCAAGCCCCAAGGGCAGTACTTACAGGGCACCTAGGGAAGACAGCCCTAGGCACATGCAGCCCGAGTACTGTGGAATCTTACTCCTGGCTCACACCCCATCGGTAGAGACATTCCACACCACAAGGCAAAGAATGGAAACAAAAACCGGAGCCAGAGGCACTCGACCAGCCAGCAATCCCATCAGCCAAGAACTGTCAGTTGGATCGCCGGCGTGGAGGGTCTGGGGCTCCCCCTTCCCCCTCTCGGGGAGGGGGGGGGGGTTGCGCAGACGGTGGCGAGGCAACGTGATGACGTCATGCTAGTTTAATAATTTTGTTTGGGGAGTTTTGTCCACTCGTTCGGCTTTCGGTAGCAATAATTTCACCAGAATAGGTGTTTGTTTTGGGACGCCTCCCTTTCTGGGTGCCTGTCCCGGTCGATGGCAGACATAGAACTCTCCCTATCACAAAAGGGGTTTCTATAGGCCATTGCTCCTCGTGCCTCTCTGAGGGGGTCAGGTTCTGGCTCGTGGTCCCCGGTAGGCAAGAACTCCTAGCACTTTGACTGATGCCAGAAAGTTATACATATCCATTCAGCCTGGATAGCTCCGGGGAGCCGACGGGGCTCCCCCCAGAAAAGGGGCGTTGGCAGAGCCTACGCCAGGCGTGGTCTACTCCGCCCGAGCTGTCAGACGGCAGTTGCCACAAATATATTATATCCTAATTGTTTCAATGTCTCTGATTGATTTTTTCTTAGTTTTTTTGGAGTAATATTATTCCATACAGTGAATTGTGCTATATTTATATTATAAAATGTGTGAACCATCGCTGTACTCAAAATTATGGTGTGCATATAAGGTATTCTATTATTATGTTCATAAAACAATAAACAAATAGTTTTGCTGTTGTTACACTATATACATAGGTTATATATAAGTATCTGCATGTTTTGTTCACCATAACGAACTACTAAGTTGGTCTTGTAAGTCAAAAAGCAACGAGGAGTGGCCGCCACACACCAGCGAGCCACTCACTGCCACTCCCTCCCTCAACAACACCTCACTCACCCTCATTTACCTCCCACAATACTGTTTTTGCATTTATTCACTATACACAGACGTTATATATACGTATTTACATGTTTTGTTCACCATAACTGTACATCTAAGCTTGTATGGTGAGTAAAGGCACAAAGATGTAGCTACTATACAGTCAGCTGATCGGCAGCCGCCCTCAAGCCAGACACACTAATATTTCTCCTCCAACAATATTGGTTGTGGTGTTATTAGCTGTATACACACATTATATACAAGTATCTACCTGTTTTATTCACCATACTTGTACAATAAGCTGGTATGGTGCCCAAGACCATAGTGGCCACCAGTAACAACATGCCAAGTCGTGCAGACGACGCTCCTCTCTCACCAAATGGCGGCTCCCAACCTACTCCTCTCGCTGTTATCTCACACTATACACACGTTATATGTAAGTATCTACATTTGTGTTCACCATAGCGAACCACTAAGCTGGTATGTGAGTGCAGTCATAAATGGTGGCCACACACAGTCAGAAGACACGCCCACAACCCTCCTCCACAGCTGTACTCCTCCCTCCATCGAGCACAGCGCTAAATACACCACAATCAGCTGTTATCAGAATCCTGGTCAGTTTTATCANTAATATAACCTCTCCCACTCTACCAATAACCGTTGGGTGCCACAGGGCAGCATCTTGGGACTCTTCTATTTCTTATATACATCAATCATCTGCCTAAAGTCTCTAACATTCTGAAACGTATTTTGTTTGCTGATGATATACTATCTCTGAGAGAGAACTC
>WNGS01099677.1:32053-54024 GCA_020271785.1 Procambarus virginalis
ACGTTCCCTATTGGAACTAGGATAACTTAGTGTTGCTCATACGAAATATTATAATGGAGGCACACTTAAACACAATAGTAAAATGTGTGAATTTACTGACACGAATGACATGGTCACACATACGATTACAAGTAATACATGAAAATGAAAATAATAATAATAAATCTGGAGATCGTCAGCAACTCTTTCTTTCACGTCCTCCAGGCTCCTTCAACTGGGCAGATAGACAGGAGTCACACACTCTCACAGAAGGGCCTCTTCACCACGTCGGCACCTCTTCTTCACTGTCCTGCCGTCCACACACACTGTCCTCTCTGACAGTCCTGGACATAAGCTGCCCTGCAGCCTATTTACTACTAAAGTATTAACGTCCTATTGCCACATGCATAAGTGAATATTGTGGCTATTTAGCCTACTCACACAAGGGGTAATGGGAGGGAAAATTGATCTACCTTAACATTCCTGGCTCACGCGCCTGTCCCTCGATGGTGTGAGGTTCCCACGCCTCCTGAGTCGATCCTTGACGATCCTGGAACGTTCCCACAGGTCCTCAGGTGTCGTGAAGCCTTCGCGTCGTCGCCGTTCCAATCCCTGAGATTCAGCTATCCCAATCCTGGTTCACCAATGGGCGCTGAGCTAATCGCTATATTCACACACTCGTCCCTTCCACAAGGCGCTGCTCCTTGTCCTAGGAACGGTGTCGTCCCTCCAACACCCTCAGTGGATGTGACTCAGTCACAGCTAGGCCTGCCTGCCACACTTTCCAGGCCCTTAACGTCCAGCGTCGCCGCCCAGCATCGCCGCCTACAATTTTCCAGTTTGGCACTTCTCTACTCAATCACTTGGTTCCTTTTTGCTTCCCAGAAGCGCAGGGCCTCCAATATATAAGGTGGGCTGCGATGGCTAGCTCTAATCACAGAGAAAGGCCCGTAAACCTCCAATCCTGAGAGCTGACGGAGGTGTGTCCTGTCGCCTCTACTGTCAGGTCAACTCTGATGTTGGCGCCGCCCGGGGCACTCGGTGACGTCACGGCGGGCTCTGATTGGTCGCCCGTGACCAAAGCCACCCAATCCGCACACGGCTAGCGTCCATTCCAAAACGTCATATCTGCAGTAGGGGATACTCTTCATTTTCATCAGGGCGCTAATTTCCCTTTACTTACAACTTATAATGTAACCTTTCTCCCTTAACTGGCGGCCGATCTAGTCGCCACACATACCAACAGACTTCCCTGTACCTCAGAGAAACAGTAGGGAGAGTCGATATGACTCTTAAAGCAGGCAAATGAAAGCGAGGGCACCGTAACACACTGCAATAGGAAATCCTCTGGATAAGGCATCAGCAATAACATTTTGCCTCCCAGGAATATGATGAATTACAATATTGAATTCTTGTAGAATCAATGACCATCTAAGTATTCTCTGGTTCTTACATTTCATGGAGTTAATGAATGTCATGGAATTATGATCTGTATATACTACAACTTGATTGCCTGCCAAGTATGACTCAAACTTCTTAACTGCAAGATCAAACAAAGTGCTTCCTTCTCAACCACAGAATAATTAGTTTGTGCCCTGTCAGATTTACGAGAGAAATAATATACAGGGTGTTCTAAATCATCTGGTCCTACCTGGAACAAAACAGCACCTGCTCCTAGATCCGAAGCGTCTATGTGCATAATAAATGGTTTATGAAACTGTGGACTGGCTAGCACAGGTGACGTTGAGAGAATTCGTTTCAACTTCTGACAAGGGTTCTGACACTCCTGTGTTCACTTGAATTTTACCTGCTTCCTAAGAAGATTGGTTATAGGTGCAGCAACAATGGAAAAGTTTTATAATATCTCCTATAATCCACACACATCCCAATAAATCTCTGCACAGACTTCTTACTGGTTAGTACTGGGTAATCCACGATTGCCTGGATCTTGTCTTGCAACGGGACTATCCTACCTTGTCCGACCTCATGTCCTAAGTACACTATTGTTCCTTTAGCCCAACTACATTTCTTCACATTAACAGTCAAATTAGCATGTTGTAACACGGCAAACAATTGTTTTAAACTGGACATATGGTCTTCCCAACTCTTACTGAAAATCACAATGTCATCTAAATAATGACTACAATCTGGCACATCATTCAACAAAGAATTCATCAACTTTTGAAAAGTTGCTGGTGCATTCCTTAGTCCAAACGGCAAAACATTAAACTCGAATGCTCCATCAGAGGTGATAAAAGCTGTCACTTCCCTTGCAATATCTGTAAGTGGTATCTGGTGACACCCCTTAGATAGGTCCAATTTAGATACAAAGTTAGCAAGACCAATTTGGTCGATGCAGTCCTCTAGTAAAGGTAATGGATATACATCGACTACAGTTACCTGGTTGAGTTTTCTATAATCCAATACTAATCGCCATTTACCCTCTGATTTTGGTACTACTAAACACGGTGAACTCCAGGAGCTCTGAATGGGTCTAATGAACCCATGTCGAAGAAGATAATCAACCTCCTCCTGGATGATACGTCGTTTCTCGGGTGTCACTCGATAAGGGTGTAGCCGAATTGGAGTTACATCTGTCAGTTTAATGTCGTGAGTAATGAGAGACGTCTGAGTGGGGACCTCCCCAAACAAATTGGAGGACATCTTCAAAAGGTCCTGGAACTCTGCTCTCTGCTCATCCTTCAAATGACACAACAATTCTTCCCCGGAACTGGAATTAGATAAAAGAGTATTACCATCTTCCCCTACAACACTTGACTCCTCAGGGTTTACCTCCTTAGTAACACAACAAGCCACAATACTGGGCCCACAATACGCCTTCAACCGGTTCACATGTACACTCATGAATTGACGCTTCTGTTGGGGATTGCAAACTTTGTAGGTGACTTCACCAAGACGTTTTATCACTGGATAAGGTCCTGCAAATTTATGTAACATAAAACTACCCATACGAGGCTTCAAGACCATTACCAAATCTCCTGGTTTTAAAACTGTGATTTTGGCCTGGAACCTCTTGTCATGCTTCTCCTTCATTACCTGTTGTTGCTTGCCCAAATGTCGTAAGGCCAACTCCTTCGTTCTAGACAGCTTGCTCTTCACATCCTTCAAGTAACGCTCACTCTGCCTAGCTGTTATATCTCCTAACATTTTCTCTTGCAACATTTTTAAAGGTCCTCTCACCTGATGTCCAAACACAAGATCAAATGGAGAGCAGCCTAGGGCATGGTGCAATCCATCCCTGGCAGCAACTAGAATAAATGGTAAATTGTCATCTCAATATCTGGGTGAATCTTCCCCAGTTACTTTCAACATCTCTTTGAGGGTTTGGTAGAACCGCTCGATTCCCCCTTAACTCTGAGGATGGTAAGGACTGGAAAAATTATGCTGTATACCAAATGAATTACAAAAGGTTTTAAAAGTTGTGGAACAAAAATTGCTCCCATTATCAGTTTGAATTATAAGGGCATACCAAATAGTGAAAAAAATCGTTCCAACTGCTTTATAAGTGTAGAAGCCCTAATGTTACGTAAGGCATATGCTTCAGGGAACCTAGTGGTCATACATAGAATAGTAAACATATACATATTTCCGGATTTGGTATGGGGTAAAGGTCCGACACAATCCAGCACCACATGTGTAAAAGGCTCCTCTGGCACTACAATAGGGTATAATGGTGCTCATGGCACAGTCTGGTTAGGTTTACCAACAGTTTGACACTGTTATGATCCCAGGCAGCCAAAAAACGAGTCTCCCCTTTGAGAATTATTCTATCAGTCCTGACCTGACTAGAAGGTCTAGGAAATATAGAGGTGAAAACACAGATGTAAAATAGTTGGTTGGATTTGATAAACAATTTGAGATTATGGGCAGTGAATAAGAAAATAGATAAATGACTGGTTAGGAGATGTGGATAATTTGCTAGAGGTGTGAGGCTCATTTAGAGAGGAGCTTAAGTCACTTGAGTACCAGACATCGCGAGGGGAAGCTGCGCTTCATGTCAGCACCTGTCAGAGAGGGACCCCTAGTGATATATCTCCAAGAGAAAGGAAGTGTGCAGACGTTCCAGCTGTGGAATCGAGCTGGGAACGTTGTGGTCTCAAGTCCTGGACGGCGAGGAGTGTTTATTAAGCCACCCAGAGACATTATCGTGAGCCGTGGGAGTGCCCTGATCAGACGCCGGCAGAGGGATAGCGCCCTCGACTAGATAATCTGTGGTAAACACGATTTTTAGCCAGTCTGTAGTGATTACTTGTAGTTGGTCGTGTGCCCAGCGACAGTAGCGTATGTTTATTGATAAGTTAGACATGTTTTGGTAAAGCAGGAAGCCTAAATAAGAGGACGGAGATGAGAGAGACAGCTGGAGGGACGAGCAGCACGTCCTCTCCCGTCGACAGCCTGAAGCCAACTGACTGGTGGCTGAGGGCCCTCCCAGAGTTGAGGAGCCGCCCGCCGGGCAAGGCGGAGCATGGACCAGCCCAAACGGGGGAGTCCACTCTCACTGCATGTAGAGAGCAGATAGATGTTGGAGGCAAACATACTGTGTGGATTATTTCGTTTATGTGTTTAAGGGGAAACGTTTTTATTGGAGTGTCAATGGGTTGTAGGTTTGTCTTTGGGAAGAAGTTGCTGAGAACTTCGAAGCAGGCACAGAGGGAGTAGTTGATGAGACTCCAAGGTAGTGGAAGAGTAGGACCTCGAGCTGTGAGGAGAAGCAGTGAAGAGGAGTGTCACGTGCTTCTGTAATACCAGTGGCGAAACTCCAGTTCAGTTTGAGGAAACTTCATGGTGTAGCAGCCAGGAGAGCTGTGGAGGACCCTAGTAGAAGTAGTGAAGCACCATAGTTGCTCAAGGAAAACTTCACGGTGTAGCAGCCTAGAGGAGCTGCGGAGGATCCTGCATGGTAGTTAAACCCGGAAGAACCTGAAGAGATCAGGGTAGTGAACTTCCAGATGTGGAAGGGAAGTTCTGGTTGATTACTTGTAGGGAGTTGGTAGAGTGTTTGGTTGTCATTAGCGTGCAAGACGCAGTGAAAGGTGAGTGATTGTTTGCCATTTTTGTGCCGAGGAGTGTTTATACTGAAGTATAGAGTTACAGTCGTAGGCTGGATTTCCTACAGATGTATGTGTTCTAGGACTGATAGGGTGATCGATTGATCATTGTTGTGTATCAAGGAACATTTATACTGATATATATGTTATTGCATTCATGCGCTGATTTTCCTTGTACAAGTTTATAGATATATTTTCTCTTCCTGATAGTGCAACATTGTATTATGAGACTTGATCTACTTGAGGAGGTTGGTAGTATTAGGTGGTGAATCTGGAGATAGAATACCACTTGATAAGCAGATGATAGAGTTCTGATGGTGTTGGGGTGCAACCTGACTGAAATAGTATAGAGTGTAGGATTCATTATTATTATATGTGTGTATGTATTGTGTATGTGCTTTGTCCAGTAAATGTATTCAAATTTCCTGGTGTTTGCCCTTGTCCTAGTGAGGCTTCCCAGGATGTAGAAATGAAGGAGAGAGAGAGAGAGAGAAAGAACCAAGAACCACCGCTGTGGACAGGGTAGAACAGAAAACTAATAAGTCAAAGGGGATTGAGATCACATCACATAAGGAGAGAGTGGGGAGTCACAGCGGCTCGAGTGGGTGTGTGCACGCGACAACGAGGCTAAGTATTGGAGCCGCATCCCCTAAACGTGTGACGTTGAGCTCCTCTTCAAGAGCCAGAAGCGCCCAGGGTGATCTCCTGGTAAAGTATAAGCACTCTACCGAGTTGTAGGTTGGGTTGTCCAGAAAGAAGTATCAACGACGACAACACCACCAACCCACAATACAATACACACAACACAATTGTGACAATATCTGACCATATCCTTTTTAAGTTTTGGCCAATAAAAAAATTTACAAATCTTATGATACGTATTGGAAATCCCTTGGTGACCTTCCATCAGGTCACCAAGGGATTTCACCAGCTTCCAGTACCTGCTCCCTATACTCCTTGGGTACAACGAGCTGGGTCCTAGACTCACAGTCATCTGCTGAGCGAGTTCCTGGTGTTCTCCATCTTCTCATCAGACATTGATCATTGAAATAACAACCCATACTCTCATCCAAGGTATCAATGGAGTCGGCTGCTTCTGTATAACATTCAGCTAGACTGGGATCAGAACTCTGCAACTCACTCAGGGTCTGGAACTCAACAGCTGGAGCGAGCGGGCAAGGAACTGGTACTTTGGCCACCTCTTCCAGACCATCTGGGTCAGAATAAATTAGGGCTTTGGCACCGGCGTCACTCTCGACATCCGCGTGAGCTAAGAATGTATCTTCAAGGTCCACCTCCACCTCCCTGTCAGAAGGGGTCCTGGCCTCGACATCATCCACCTTGGGAGTCACAGGATTTACCTCACCCTGCTTACCCATGGATCTGGTCACAACACAGGGGGATAGATGACACTATTATCCGCAACCGGTTGAGCCAGGACACAACTAGGGTTAGTAAACATGATAGAGCACTCTGTCCCACTAACTTGACACTTGTCAAAATCATTACCTACAATAACATCAACCCCAGGGATGGGCAACTGCTCACTAACTGCTACAGTGCACCAACCCGGTGTAATAGATGAATTCAGGTTAACTTTAACTAATGGTACATGCTGGACATGACCTCCAAATCCTTGTAATAACACTACCTCACCAGTGTCTTCTGTGCTAACATCAGTAAGAACCCGGTGAGAAATTAGAGACTGGGAAGCACCAGTGTCTCTTAATAACTGCACTGACTTCCAGGTTCCACTAGTACATAATAAGGTACCCGAATGTAGGTATGGTTCAAAATTAGTCATCCACTTGGGCATGACTGGAGTAACATTGGCATTAAAGGCTTGCAAATCCCTCCTCATAATCAGACCAACTGGTCTCAACTCAGGGTGCAAGGCATAACAGGAATTTACCACATGACTTCTTCTCCTGCAATGCGTGCAATATCTGCCAGTGGTCGAAACAACGGAACCAACTGCAGGTTTAAACACTATATTACCTAAGGTGACAACCCTGTCTGTTGTTTCTCAATTTTAGGCTTTACAGAAGAAGGGTTCAGGGGAGAAGGTGAGGTAGTTGGTCGGGCCTGGAAAACATGAGATTTAGAGCATGATAATTAGATAATGATTAGCTGGTGCTAATCTATATGTTAGTCATGTTATAATGTTAATCATTATAATCTTACTAATTCATGCTCTCCCGCGAGCATGAATTAGTAATTAATTCATGCTCGTCAGCTAGCTTGGCTAGTTTCATAAGATCAGTGGTTTGTTTGTTTTTCGCCATAAACAAAGCTAATTTCTCTGGTAGACAACCTAAAATTTCCTCAGTTACTATGAGGTTTCTCAAAGTCTCAAACTCTGTAACGTTAAGTGCTTTAACCCATCTGTCAAAATTATTGAGTTTAACCCGTACAAAGTCAGAAATAGTCTGGTCATGTGCTCTTTTTAACCCTCTGAATTTTTGTTTATGTGCCTCTGGGATCTGCTGGCATGCATTCAAGATGCTCTGTTGGACAAATTTAAAATTGAATGAATTCTCAGCAGGCATAGATGCAAAAACTTCCTGAGCTTTCCCCTTAAATTGTTTCTGCATAATGGCAACCCATTGATCCACAGGCCAATTCATGCTGACTGCTAACTTCTTAAAATGTAAAAAGAATATTTCTGGGTCTTCCTCATTGAATTTAGGTAAATCTATATGTTTACTATACTTCGAAGAACTATTAGTACTCTCTGGATTATTGCTAGTATTACCTTACCCTGCTGCAATTCTCTGTTCCTCCAACCTGTTATTATTTTCAGCCATACTCTGCTAAATTGCTAATTGTTTAGTTTGCTGCTCGGCTTGTTTAGTTTGATACTCTGCTAGTTGGCTAGTTGCAACTGAGCCTTCAACATCTGTTGCTTAATCTCCAACCCAAGTTGTTTTTGCTGGTTCTGCATCTCCAACCTCTTTGTCTGCTTCCAGTCTAGCCATTTCTAATTTAGTCTCCATCTCCAACTTTAAGATTGCCACCTGGTCACTTGGCTCTTCTTCTAACTCTCCTGCACACTCCTCATCAAGTTGCTCCTCCTCCACCAATTGTGTGACAATGACTCTTAACAACTGAGCCTTTAACATTTTACTGGAAACTGTTAGGCTTAATTTATCAGCCAGAAACAACAAACCAGACTTCTTCAAGTCTTTAATTTTACCAAAATTTGGCTGCTCCTCCAGCACAACAATCTGATCCTCCATGGTTGGCTCAATTATCACAGCTTGGTCCCTGGCACAAGCTGAACACTTACCTCAATCGTGAAGCGTTGAGAAGTTTTCACAGTAGCTCAGACTGAACAGAGAATATGTACACACAGGCTTGATTAGGTGTCACTAGATAACCACAGAGTACCTAGGAAGGCAATTGCTATTAGTAATCTGCACTGTTAATTAGTACATTACGTTACAGGGAATTAATAATCAATGCTCCCGGACAGTGGGCCTCATTTTATTATAACCCTTGAAGTCTAGGTATGGTTCTTTTCCTTGCAGTAATCAAACAATAATAATTTCAGCCTTGCCTCAAAGTTTGTCTTGGATATGATTAAAAGACACTGCTTAACATGCAAAACAATATACTGTACTTAAGGATAACAAGACATATCAAACTGATAAATGGTAAAAATTATAAGAAGCCAGAATTATCTTTCAGCATGTAATAATATCATAAAATCACTTAATGAGCACAGACAATCTCTTAAACACATGAATGAATAAATGGGAGTAGCTCCAACAAGAAATAACTTGCACAAGCCTATCAAAAATAATGCAACTCAGGCACACTACAGCATGCTACAATATAAATCATACAATATTAACTGGAACACAACTGGATACCATACTAATAAAAGTACTAAACAGGGAAAGGATTAAATGCTATACATAGTTATCGTGAATAATGGTAGAATCAATCATAGATTCGTAACAGGTGACAAAGATTAAGCAAGAAAGAGAGCGATAGGCGGACTGCATTTTTCTTGAACTGTCGGAAAGCCTTTGACACAGTACCCCATAAAAGGCTGATGCATAAGCTGGAGAAACAGGCAGGAGTAACTGGTAGGGCGCTCCAGTGGATAACAGAGTACCTAAGCAATAGGAAGCAGAGAGTTACAGTGAGGGGTGAGACCTCAGATTGGCGTGGAGTCTCACAGGGCTCTGTACTCGGTCCTAACCTGTTTCTGATATACGTAAATGATCTCCCAGAAGGAATAGAATCATTCCTCTCAATGTTTGCTGACGACGCCAAAATTGTGAGAGGGATTAAGACAGAGGAGGACAGCTTGAGGCTTCAAGAAGACCTGTACAAGCTGCAGGAATGCTCGAACAAATGGTTGTTAGAGTTTAACCCAAGCAAATGTAATGTAATGAAGATAGGGGTAGCGAGCAGGAGACCAGATACAAGGTGTCATTTGGGAGATGAAATACTTCAAGAGTCAGAGAGAGAGAAAGACCTGGGGGTAATATCACGCCAGACCTGTAACCTGAAGCTTATATCAAGAGGATAACATCAGCGGCATATGCCAGGTTGGCTAAGATAAGAACGGCCTTTAGAAACATGTGTAAGGAATCTTTCAGAACATTATATTCCACATATGTCAGACCAATCCTGGAGTATGTGACTCCAGCATGGAGTCCGCATCTAGTCAAGCATAAGACTAAACTGGAAAAGGTTCAACGGTTTGCCACCAGACTAGTACCCGAGCTGAAAGGTATGAGCTACAAGGAGAGACTACGGGAATTAAACCTCACTTCAATGGAAGACAGAAGAGTTAGGGGGGACATGATCACCACATTCAAGATTCTCAAGGAAATCGATAGGGTAGATAAAGACAGGCTATTTAACACAAGGGTCACACGCACTAGGGGACACACGGTGGAAATTGAGTGCCCAAATGAGCCACTGAGATATTAGAAAGAACTTTCTTAGTGTCAACGTGGCTGACAAATGGAATGCATTAGGAAGTGATGTGGTGCAGGCTGACTCCATACACACTTTCAAGTGTGGATATGATAGAGCCCAAGAGGCTCAGGAACCTGTAAACCTGTTGATTGACGGTTGAGAGGCAGGACTAAAGAGCCAGAGCTCAACCCCCGCAAGCCCAATTAGGTGAGTACAATTAGGTGAGTACACACACACACACAAGCACACGCACGCACACACACGTACAAGCGCGCAAACACGTAAACACACGTGCACGCGCACACACTCACGCACATACAGAAGCAGACGCACGCACACACACGCGGTGGAAACAGGAGGCCAGACACAAGATACAGAATTGGAGATGAAGTACTTAATGAAATGGAAAGAGAGAAAGATCTAGGAATTAATATCACACCAAACCTGTCTCCTGAAGCCCACACAAAGAGAATTACGTATACGGCATATGCGAGGCTGACTAACATCAAAACAGCCTTCTGGAACCTTTGTAAGGAATCGTTCAGAATCTTGTACACCACATACGTAAGACCAATCCTGGTTTATACGGCCCCAGCATGGAGCCCGTACCTTGTCAAGCACAAGACGAAGCTGGAAAAAGTTCAGAGGTATGCCACTAGACTAGTCCCAGAACTAAGAGGCATGAGTTACGAGGAAAGACTGCGGGAAATGCACCATACGACACTGGAAGACAGAAGAGTGAGGGCAGACATGATCACTACCTACAAAATCCTCAAGGGAATGACAGGGTAGACAAGGATAAACTTTTCAACACTGGCGGTACGCGAACAAGGGGACACAGGTGGAAACTGAGTACCCAGATGAGGCACAGGGACGTTAGAAAGAACTTTTTCAGTGTCAGAGTAGTTAAACAAGTGGAATGCATTAGGAATGATGTGGTTGAGGCTGACTCCATACACAGTTTAAATGTAGATATGATAGAGTCCACTAGGCTCAGGAATCAGAACTCTATTTGATTGACAGTTGAGAGGCGGGACCAAAGAGCTCAACCCCCGCAAACACAACTAGGTGAGTATACATGTATATTGTCGGGGTTTCACGGTGTTCTCGTTAGAGAAGGGTTAAAGCAACAGTAGACTGGATCTCCTTTCCAGGTGGTTGCTCCAACAATAACCCTTACTCACCGTCGTTCGGCGGGTCTTCCCTCAATCCTCTAGGCTCCACTGCTGGCCTCGGAGAGTATCCCAGTCGATCTCACAACCGGCCTTTAGATTATAAGATGAGTGGGAGCACAGATCGTTCCCTCAATCTGTGGCCCTCCCGACACCGAACTCTTACACAGCCTTCAAGGTCGCCAACTGGTTTTTTTAGATGTCCAGTAACACTGCAGTGGTCAGGTGTAATTGTGGCAAGAGCCAAATCCAGTAATATAGTATCAGGCAGGTCACTCTACTTTATATCATAACACGGTCACAAGATAAATGGAGGGGATGATATCAAACACCAAAGAGTTTTGGTATTTTACTTAAAAGACAACGAGAAATATATATGCATCAATGTATCAGAATTAATATATGACAATTGCTCCATTCATAGCATAATATTCTAGAGCGCACCATATGGCAACATCGGCACGTGTCACCTGTCAGAATGCCAGCTGACCGGGCCCTCGCGATCGTGGGAACAGACTAGTACTTGTTTTCTAATTGTCACGATCCCCGTTTATTTAACTTTTTCCAAAACACTATTCAACGTTCACATGGCTTACTTATGATTTCACTGGCCTCACGATCAACATCTATATTCACAATACTCTCACAGTGACTTTTCACTGTACCAAAAGATTACTCTATTCTTAATAATATTTACTGTGAATGCACTCACTTGATCACTGAACTTTTCTTTATATTTATACTTCCTCTTAAAGAGATATCACTGGCAATCACTTCACGTATATGATATTATTCAGCACACAATCATGTCATATATAAATCAGTAATCAAACTTCAGGCATATATATATCAATAGATCATAGAGATCAACACACAGGCATTTATATCGATAGATTATGGAGATCAACACACGGGCATTTATATGATAGATTATAGAGATCAATCCACAGGCATTTATATCAATAGATTATAGAGATCAATCCACAGGCATTTATATCAATAGATTATAGAGATCAATACACCAATATCTGGTTTACTACCAATATATATAATAATAATAATCACAGATCAATAATAATAGTCACAGTAAATTCTCTGATGAATCTTGGTGCTTGCACACACCCACACATAGATATATATGTAAATTGATACTGTGAGCGCTCTGGGTAGCCTCACCACATACTGTGCTCTCTGTGACTTAAACTCAAGTGAGACTTGCTCACGACATATAAAATATCCTGACAAGAATATATATAGCTAACTAAAGGGGAAATGGGAGGGAACTGTAAACACCTACTTCACCTATCCTAGGATGACAGTTGGGTTGTAGCTCCTGGTCCAGGCTCTCGCCTCGTTCATCCAGAAACACAAGCCCCACGCCTTAGGATGTCGCGTCTCGCCGCTTCTGTACACAGCAGGTCCGTGCTTCTTTCCCTACAGTACGTCGCAGGGTTGAAGTCGGTCTCCTGGCCGTCAACTTTCCTCCCAACTACGGCAGCCAGCCTACGTCTCGGCGGTCGTCGTACGTTTCCCAATTAGTCCTTGTCACTGTACTCCCAGAGTAACTGCCTCTCACCACTACGAAGTCACTGAAGTTATCAGCCGTCCCGGACGACACACGCACAGCACCCGACTTCAGAGCACTTGAAGCTCACAACACTGTCAATTCCCTCGTCGTCTAGATATATCGCTAGGTATTTGGGAAGACTTCTCGACGTGCTTGCATCCAACTGTTGACTCGTAGGGTTCCACGAAGGTGGGGTTACTGTCAAACTTGACAGGATCGTCGATCACACGTTCAACCTGGTTGACAAGGCTGTCAACCTGGTTCACTCACGGTGGGTGGCCCGGCCACTAAGCTGCCTCTTATACTGGTGAACTGCCAACGACGACACACGTCGATGCCCGGCCCACTTCTTGCAACGCACCTGTCCCTGAGCACTTGTTGCTCAATATTCTGTCAATTCCTTATCTGAGCCACTTCTGGGTTGCAGGAAGACCTCACAGAGTGCGTGCCAACAACTGGAGACGCTTAAATCCACCGGAGTTCGGTAAATCCGTCACTCTGACAGGATGACCGATCGCGCGTCCTACCTCTCGGACGTGTCGTGAAAGACTGATGTCGCCTGGCGCCAACACGGGCGGACCCCCTATGCCTATGTGACGTCACTTTTCCCAAAGTTGGTTTTCATTGGCTCCCAGTGCCATGTCGCTGACGGTGACCAATCTGGCGCCACTGACGTCACACAGTTTTGGCGGGAGAACAGACTTGCCAGCGCCATATTGGCTCCCTAAAGGGCCTATCCCACAGGCCAAAATACTACATTTTCGCAAATTTCTCGGCTCTTCGAGAATACTGTTCTCTCCCACATATGTTCAATTGTTGCCTGCAATGTAGAGAACGCTCGGGAATAGTGGACATGACTCTTACAGCAGGCGTGGGAGAATTAGAAGGGGGGGAACACCGTCACATACCCCTCCCCTTAAAATAAGAGTCATGTCTGGTTAGTGCATGCGGGACAACGCATCTGCGACTACGCTGTCCTTTCCACTAAAAATCTTGGCTTCCAGCCAGTATTGCAGCCGCCAATGTGTGACACTCCTCATGTGTCTGCAGACCGTCTTCAAGGTCATCCTGGGCGTCCACTGCTTACCTATTACGGACCGAGGGCTCCACACCTCACGTCCGTTCACCAGCTGGAACTGTGAGAAGTTTAACGGTTCTGCCACTGCTTTGCAAATGGCCAACAAAACAGGGCCCGCTGTCTCTTCCCACTCGTCTTCCTGCTCTACGCAGAACATTCTCAGAGCTGTCTCTGAGGTGGAGTGGAGTCTTCCGACCGCCCCCTTCGACTGCGATCGGTAGGGCGACGACCGAATCTGCATCACTCCCCGATTTATCATTGTTCGTCTGACACACTCAGACCGGAACATATTTCCACTGTCAGCCTGATTTTCCCTGGGCCTCCTCACCCAAGAGAAAAGATGTTGTAGTTGCCCAGCCACTTCTCTCGACGTTGAACGTCGCATCGTGGTCATCCCTAGGTGACCCGCAGAGTCAACAGCGTGCAACGGACTCAACACTGCCGCTCTGCACTTGGCTGGCAACGCTACTTGATCTCTCGTACCTGGAGAGGCTTTTCCGACCTCCATCCTTACAGGTTTACACTGTCTTATTATATGCCTTATGCCTGTTAAAGTGAGTAGCTTTCTCGGGACCAATACGTCCTCCTTTGGCCTTACAAATCAACTTGGGGAATTCTGCCTGCTGCATCTCCTCGAGACGAGTGCGGTCCATCCCTGGAGAACCGGTGAGGGTCACCTGTACCTCACCTTCTGGGCTGCCTTCGCCCTCCACTCGCTCTCCGGGTTCCATGACGAGGTGATCCATTCCCAGGCCGGCGGACGTCTCCTCGTCGGCCTTATCAGATCCACGTCCTCCTCGTCCTTCGCACTGCCTCGGAATCATAGCACAGACAGGGAACGCCTCCATGGCGATTCCTTTCTCGTCCCCACAGGCGTCGAACACTTCGCCTTTCTTCTCTAAGTGCTCCAAGCACTCCTCGTCCTTCACGAGGTTCGGTAGGACACGTCCTCCACATGCGTCATTTCCCAAAATGACCTGTGCCTCCCTCGTGGGCATCGTCGCACAGACCCCCACTACTAGGGTTTGGCATCCATAAACCGAACTCAGGGTTACCTGGTGTAGGGGCATCTGCACTGGGCCTCCCACAGTGGTCACACTTGCCTCACCTACACAGGTATTCTCGTGACACTCAGGGAAAAGGGTTCTGCTCACCAGGGTAAATTCCGCCCCAGTATCTCTCAGCATCATTACCGGGATGGGGTCTGCGTCCCCCACCCTTACAGTTCCCTCACGCACGAATGGGTTAGCCTCCTTCTTCCTACGTACGGGTCCATCCCGCACTCCTTCGGCTAACTGGTCCTCTACCCGCACAAAAGCAACGTAACCCCGCTGCTTAGGACGTCTACATTCGCGCGCCATGTGTCCTATTAACCCGCAGTTGAAACAACGGATCCTTCTTCTTCCGCGGACTCCTCTTGCGCCTTCCAAAGACTCGTGCTCAGCATCTCCGGCCGTGACGATAACAAGATCTCTTGAGCTCTCCCTCGGTGACTTCTTCGGCGGTTCCACAGCACTCTTCTGTCCTCTGCTGTCTCCATTCGAGGGGTAGGACTTGGGAGAACTCGGTCCTGTCCTCCAACCGTCCGACCTTCTATTATTCTCCCATAACTGGAGAATGCGGGCGGTCGGTGCTGTCCCTCTCGACATGGACGTAAAGCTTCCTCTAGCATGTCTGCTCGATCGGCTGCGGCTCTCGGGTCCTTGATGTCCGCCTCCTTTACTCTCACCCTAATCTCGGGAGAGAGCACGGACATGAACTTTTCCATGACCATTAGCCTCTTGATCTGTTCAGCCGATCTTGCTCCTTCTGACTCCAGCCATTTCACGAATTTCCTTTCCATGTCCCTCGCCGTCTCCGCATACGATTTTCCTGGCGATCGGGTACATTCTCTGAACCTTTTCCTATAGCACTCCGGCGTCAGCTTGAACGAATGGAGCACGGCCCGTTTTACTGCATCATAGTTGGTACACTCCTGGAGGTCGAGCATGTTGTAAGCTTCACGAGCTTCACCAGTGAGCCTTCCTTGAACTAGCTCCGCCCACTCTGCCCTCGGCCACTTCTTCAACGTAGCGACCCTTTCGAAATGCTCGAAGAAGCCCTCAGCCTCATTAGGCACGAAGACGGGCAAATCCCTCTCTCTCACTCGGCGGTCTTCCTGCTGTTGTGGTGGGGTAGTTGGAACTAGTCCTAGCTCAGCTCGTTTCAGCTCAATCTCCTTGTTCGCTTCAACCTCCTGCAGCTTCGTCCTAGCTTCTATTTCGCGCTCCTTCAGCTGTGCCTCTCGTTCTTCTCTCGCTGCTGTGCTTGTGCCTCTCGTTCTTCTCTGCGCAGCTGTGCTTCTCTCTCTGCTTCCTCGCGCCTCAGCTGTGCTTCTCTCTCTGCTTCCTCGCGCCTCAGCTGTGCTTCTCTTTCTTCTCTGCGCAGCTGTGCTTCTCTTTCTGCTTCCTCGCGCTTCAGCTGTGCTTCTCTTCTGCTTCCTCACGCTTCAGCTGTGCTTCTTGTTCGCGCTCTTCCTTGCGCAGCTGTGCTTCTATCTGCATCTTCATTATTTCTAGCTTGATACTGCGCCTGCTGCCACTGGATCCCCGGCTGCTGCCACCGGTACTCAAGTTCTCTCCTCCACTGGCAGGTGTCTGTGGCCGCTCCTCTCCTAAGGCTTCATCACGTGCCTTGAGCTGTGCCATGATCTCAAGTCTTCTCTCTCCCACTTTGGAAGCTCTCAACTTGATCCCAAAGTGGTCGGCGATCGTCTGCAGCTGTGCCTTGGTGCACTCCTCCAGTACTTGCTCGTCTCTCGTGTCTATAAACCTGGCTACTTTATCACCCTCCATCTTGTGACAATGAGTGAAAACCTAGGCCTGATATTTAATACCACAATTACCACCTTGATCTTGCTCTTTATCCTGGCAAGGTCGCCAATGTCGGGGTTTCACGGTGTTCTCGTTAGAGAAGGGTTAAAGCAACAGTAGACTGGATCTCCTTTCCAGGTGGTTGCTCCAACAATAACCCTTACTCACCGTCGTTCGGCGGGTCTTCCCTCAATCCTCTAGGCTCCACTGCTGGCCTCGGAGAGTATCCCAGTCGATCTCACAACCGGCCTTTAGATTATAAGATGAGTGGGAGCACAGATCGTTCCCTCAATCTGTGGCCCTCCCGACACCGAACTCTTACACAGCCTTCAAGGTCGCCAACTGGTTTTTTTAGATGTCCAGTAACACTGCAGTGGTCAGGTGTAATTGTGGCAAGAGCCAAATCCAGTAATATAGTATCAGGCAGGTCACTCTACTTTATATCATTACACGGTCACAAGATAAATGGAGGGGATGATATCAAACACCAAAGAGTTTTGGTATTTTACTTAAAAGACAACGAGAAATATATATGCATCAATGTATCAGAATTAATATATGACAATTGCTCCATTCATAGCATAATATTCTAGAGCGCACCATATGGCAACATCGGCACGTGTCACCTGTCAGAATGCCAGCTGACCGGGCCCTCGCGATCGTGGGAACAGACTAGTACTTGTTTTCTAATTGTCACGATCCCCGTTTATTTAACTTTTTCCAAAACACTATTCAACGTTCACATGGCTTACTTATGATTTCACTGGCCTCACGATCAACATCTATATTCACAATACTCTCACAGTGACTTTTCACTGTACCAAAAGATTACTCTATTCTTAATAATATTTACTGTGAATGCACTCACTTGATCACTGAACTTTTCTTTATATTTATACTTCCTCTCACAGAGATATCACTGGCAATCACTTCACGTATATGATATTATTCAGTACACAATCATGTCATATATAAATCATTAATCAAACTTCAGGCATATATATATCAATAGATCATAGAGATCAACACACAGGCATTTATATCGATAGATTATGGAGATCAACACACGGGCATTTATATTGATAGATTATAGAGTTCAATACACCAA
This sequence comes from Procambarus virginalis, assembly GCA_020271785.1. NCBI lineage: Eukaryota > Metazoa > Arthropoda > Malacostraca > Decapoda > Cambaridae > Procambarus > Procambarus virginalis. The sequence continues at coordinate 49,817 of WNGS01099677.1, forward strand.
TATCTGGTTCACTACCAATATATATAATAATAATAATCACAGATCAATAATAATAATAGTCACAGTAAATTCTCTGATGAATCTTGGTGCTTGCACACACCCACACATAGATATATATGTAAACTGATACTGTGAGCGCTCTGGGTAGCCTCACCACATACTGTGCTCTCTGTGACTTAAACTCAAGTGAGACTTGCTCACGACATATAAAATATACTGACAAGAATATATATAGCTAACTAAAGGGGAAATGGGAGGGAACTGTAAACACCTACTTCACCTATCCTAGGATGACAGTTGGGTTGTAGCTCCTGGTCCAGGCTCTCGCCTCGTTCATCCAGAAACACAAGCCCCACGCCTTAGGATGTCGCGTCTCGCCGCTTCTGTACACAGCAGGTCCGTGCTTCCCCTACAGTACGTCGCCGGGTTGAAGTCGGTCTCCTGGCCGTCAACTTTCCTCCCAACTACGGCAGCCAGCCTACGTCTCGGCGGTCGTCGTACGTTTCCCAATTAGTTCTTGTCACTGTACTCCCAGAGTAACTGCCTCTCACCACTACGAAGTCACTGAAGTTATCAGCCGTCCCGGACGACACACGCACAGCACCCGACTTCAGAGCACTTGAAGCTCACAACACTGTCAATTCCCTCGTCGTCTAGATATATCGCTAGGTATTTGGGAAGACTTCTCGACGTGCTTGCATCCAACTGTTGACTCGTAGGGTTCCACGAAGGTGGGGTTACTGTCAAACTTGACAGGATCGTCGATCACACGTTCAACCTGGTTGACAAGGCTGTCAACCTGGTTCACTCACGGTGGGTGGCCCGGCCACTAAGCTGTCTCTTATACTGGTGAACTGCCAACGACGACACACGTCGATGCCCGGCCCACTTCTTGCAACGCACCTGTCCCTGAGCACTTGTTGCTCAATATTCTGTCAATTCCTTATCTGAGCCAATTCTGGGTTGCAGGAAGACCTCACAGAGTGCGTGCCAACAACTGGAGACGCTTAAATCCACCGGAGTTCGGTAAATCCGTCACTCTGACAGGATGACCGATCGCGCGTCCTACCTCTCGGACGTGTCGTGAAAGACTGATGTCGTCTGGCGCCAACACGGCTGGACTCCCCCTGCCTATGTGACGTCACTTTCCCAAAGTTGGTTTTCATTGGCTCCCAGTGCCATGTCGCTGACGGTGACCAATCTGGCGCCACTGACGTCACACAGTTTTGGCGGGAGAACAGACTTGCCAGCGCCATATTGGCTCCCTAAAGGGCCTATCCCACAGGCCAAAATGTTCTATTTTCGCAAATTTCTCGGCTCTTCGAGAATACTGTTCTCTCCCACACATGTTCAATTGTTGCCTGCAATGTAGAGAACGCTCGGGAATAGTGGACATGACTCTTACAGCAGGCGTGGGAGAATTAGAAGGGGGGGAACACCGTCACAATATATATATATATATTATATATATATATATATATATATATTATATATATATATATGCAAACAAGCCTGAATGGTCCCCAGGACTAGATACAACTGAAAACTCACACCCCAGAAGTGACTCGAACCCATACTCCCAGGAGCAAAGCAACTGGTAACTACAGGGCGCCTTAATCCGCTTGACCATCACGACCGGACATATAGCTCAGGCTATCACTTCTTTTGTCCGGTCGTGATGGTCAAGCGGATTAAGGCGCCCTGTAGTTACCAGTTGCTTTGCTCCTGGGAGTATGGGTTCGAGTCACTTCTGGGGTGTGAGTTTTCAGTTGTATCTAGTCCTGGGGACCATTCAGGCTTGTTTGCATTTGTGTTCCTCATGTGTTGCCCCAAAAAATGAGGTGATTTGATAAAATGCTATGCCCAAGATAACCATCCAGGTGCCTGCGGGGAAGTGGTTCATATAGCTCAGGCTATCACTTCCTTTTGTCCGGTCGTGATGGTCAAGCAGATTAAGGCGCCCTGTAGTTACCAGTTGCTTTGCTCCTGGGAGTATGGGTTCGAGTCACTTCTGGGGTGTGAGTTTTCAGTTGTATCTAGTCCTGGGGACCATTCAGGCTTGTTTGCATTTGTGTTCCTCACGTGTTGCCCAAAAAATGAGGTGATTTGATAAAATGCTATGCCCAAGATAACCATCCAGGTGCCGGCGGGGAAGTGGTTCATATAGCTCAGGCTATCACTTCCTTTTGTCCGGTCGTGATGGTCAAGCGGATTAAGGCGCCCTGTAGTTACCAGTTGCTTTGCTCCTGGGAGTATGGGTTCGAGTCACTTCTGGGGTGTGAGTTTTCAGTTGTATCTAGTCCTGGGGACCATTCAGGCTTGTTTGCATTTGTGTCCTCACGTGTTGCCCAAAAAAAATGAGGTGATTGATAAAATGCTATGCCCAAGATAACCATCCAGGTGCCGGCGGGGAAGTGTGTTCATATAGCTCAGGCTATCACTTCCTTATGTCCGGTCGTGATGGTCAAGCGGATTAAGGCGCTGTAGTTACCAGTTGCTTTGCTCCTGGGAGTATGGGTTCGAGTCACTTCTGGGGTGTGAGTTTTCAGTTGTATCTAGTCCTGGGGACCATTCAGGCTTGTTTGCATTTGGTTCCTCACGTGTTGCCCCAAAAAATGAGGTGATTTGATAAAATGCTATGCCCAAGATAACCATCCAGGTGCCGGCGGGGAAGTGGTTCATATAGCTCAGGCTATCACTTCCTTATGTCCGGTCGTGATGGTCAAGCGGTTTAAGGCGCCTGTAGTTACCAGTTGCTTTGCTCCTGGGAGTATGGGTCGAGTCACTTCTGGGGTGTGAGTTTTCAGTTGTATATCTAGTCCTGGGGACCATTCAGGCTTGTGCATTTGTGTTCCTCACGTGTTGCCCCAAAAAATGAGGTGATTTGATAAATGCTATGCCCAAGATAACCATCCAGGTGCCGGCGGGGAAGTGGTTCATATAGCTCAGGCTATCACTTCCTTTGTCCGGTCGTGATGGTCAAGCGGTTTAAGGCGCCTGTACATACCAGTTGCTTTGCTCCTGGGAGTATGGGTTCGAGTCACTTCTGGGGTGTGAGTTTTCAGTTGTATCTAGTCCTGGGGACCATTCAGGCTTGTTTGCATTTGTGTTCCTCACGTGTTGCCCCAAAAAATGAGGTGATTTGATAAAATGCTATGCCCAAGATAACCATCCAGGTGCCGGCGGGGAAGTGGTTCATATAGCTCAGGCTATCACTTCCTTTGTCGGTGTGTGATGGTCAAGTGGATTTAAGGCGCCCTGTACATACCAGTTGCTTTGCTCCTGGGAGTATGGGTCGAGTCACTTCTGGGGTGTGAGTTTTCAGTTATATATATATATATATATATATATATATATATATATATATATATATATATATATATAATATATAATAGATATATAGATATATATCAATATATCTATATATATATATATATATATATATATATCATATACACTAAGAACTCTTGGACCCGGCCAGGATTTCGAACCCATGCCGTCCAGGATCACCCTAAACGTACACAGTACCGTGACCACCGCACCGCACCAATGATCGTCTCAACGATAGATCATGATAGACGATCATTGGGTGCGGTGCGGTCAGGTCACTGTGTACGTTTAGGAGTTGATCCTGGACGGGCATGGGTTCGAATCCTGGCCGGGTCAATTTAGAGTTCTTAGTGATACTTGGCTTGCGCGTTCATGCAGCTTTCTCACATATATATATTATATAATATATATATATATATATATTATATATATATATATATATATAGATATATATATATATTATAAATTAAAATATATATATATATTATATTATATTTATATTTCATTCTTAACATATATAATATTAAATATGACCGAAAAAGTAGATTAATAATTCTAACGATTTTCTCAATGTTTCTTATATTCTTTTTCACTGTTGATGGTAACTGAAAAATCATTCTCCAAAGTTCATTTTATTTCTAGTCTGACGCGACACTTGAGCGCGTTTCGTAAAACTTATTACATTTTCAAAGACTTTAGTTATACACACACAACTATAACTGAACTGAACAGAGTTTAAACAGCTTTGACTTTTTATACCTGCATTTGGGTGAGGTGATATGTTACAAAATAGTTTTGGATGAGGTGAAGACAAACTGTCAACACAACACAGAAACACGAAACAATGGGTATACGTTAAAGGGAAGAAATAGAAGTAA
>WNGS01099677.1:55024-66639 GCA_020271785.1 Procambarus virginalis
ATTATAATGTTAAGACTAATTATCATACTCCTAAATCTCATGTTTTCCAGGCCCGACCAACTACCCCACCTTCTCCCCTGAACCCTTCTTCTGTAAAGCCTAAAATTGAGAAACAACAGACAGGGTTGTCACCTTCAAGTAATGTAGTGTTTAAACCTGCAGTTGGTTCGGTTGTTTCGACCACTGGCAGATATTGCACGCATTGCAGGAGAAGAGGTCATGTGGTAAATTCCTGTTATGCCTTGCACCCTGAGTTGCGACCAACTGGTCTGATTATGAGGAGGGGTTTGCAAGCCTTTAATGCCAATGTTACTCCAGTCATGCCCAAGTGGATGACTAATTTTGAACCATACCTACATTCAGGTACCTTATTATGTACTAGTGGAACCTGGAAGCCAGTGCAGTTATTAAAGACACTGGTGCTTCCCAGTCTCTAATTTCTCACCGGGTTCTTACTGATGTTAGCACAGAAGACACTGGTGAGGTAGTGTTATTACAAGGATTTGGAGGTCATGTCCAGCATGTACCATTAGTTAAAGTTAACCTGAAATCATCTATTACACCGGGTTGGTGCACTGTAGCAGTTAGTGAGCAGTTGCCCATCCCTGGGGTTGATGTTATTGTAGGTAATGATTTTGACATGTGTCAAGTTAGTGGGACAGAGTGCTCTATCATGTTTACTAACCCTAGTTGTGTCCTGGCTCAACCGGTTGCGGATAATAGTGTCATCTATCCCCCTGTGTTGTGACCAGATCCATGGGTAAGCAGGGTGAGGTAAATCCTGTGACTCCCAAGGTGGATGATGTCGAGGCCAGGACCCCTTCTGACAGGGAGGTGGAGGTGGACCTTGAAGATACATTCTTAGCTCACGCGGATGTCGAGAGTGACGCCGGTGCCAAAGCCCTAATTTATTCTGACCCAGATGGTCTGGAAGAGGTGGCCAAAGTACCAGTTCCTTGCCCGCTCGCTCCAGCTGTTGAGTTCCAGACCCTGAGTGAGTTGCAGAGTTCTGATCCCAGTCTAGCTGAATGTTATGCAGAAGCAGCCGACTCCATTGATACCTTGGATGAGAGTATGGGTTGTTATTTCATTGATCAATGTCTGATGAGAAGATGGAGAACACCAGGAACTCGCTCAGCAGATGACTGTGAGTCTAGGACCCAGCTCGTTGTACCCAAGGAGTATAGGGAGCAGGTACTGGAAGCTGGAGAAATCCCTTGGTGACCTGATGGAAGGTCACCAAGGGATTTCCAATACGTATCATAAGATATGTAAATTTTTTTATTGGCCAAAACTTAAAAAGGATATGGTCAGATATTGTCACAATTGTGTTGTGTGTATTGTATTGTGGGTTGGTGGTGTTGTCGTCGTTGATACTTCTTTCTGGACAACCCAACCTACAACTCGGTAGAGTGCTTATACTTTACCAGGAGATCACACTGGGCGCTTCTGGCTCTTGAAGAGGAGCTGAACGTCACACGTTTAGGGGATGCGGCTCCAATACTTAGCCTCGTTGTCACGTGCACACACCCACTCGAGCCGCTGTGACTCCCCACTCTCTCCTTATGTGATGTGATCTCAATCCCCTTTGACTTATTAGTTTTCTGTTCTACCCTGTCCACAGCGGTGGTTCTTGGTTCTTTCTCTCTCTCTCTCCTTCATTACTACATCCTGGGAAGCCTCACTAGGACAAGGGCAAACACCAGCAAATTTGAATACATTTACTGGACAAAGCACATACACAATACATACACACATATAATAATAATGAATCCTACACTCTATACTATTTCAGTCAGGTTGCACCCCAACACCATCAGAACTCTATCATCTGCTTATCAAGTGGTATTCTATCTCCAAATTCACCACCTAATACTACCAACCTCCTCAAGTAGATCAAGTCTCATAATACAATGTTGCACTATCAGCAAGAGAAAATATATCTATAAACATGTACAAGGAAAATCAGCGCATGAATGCAATAACATATATATCAGTATAAATGTTCCTTGATACACAACAGTGATCAATCGATCACCCTATCAGTCCTAGAACACATACATCTGTAGGAAATCCAGCCTATGACTGTAACTCTATACTTCAGTATAAACACTCCTCGGCACAAGAATGGCAAACAATCACTCACCTTTCACTGCGTCTTGCACGCTAATGACAACCAAACACTCTACCAACTCCCTACAAGTAATCAACCAGAACTTCCCTTCCACATCTGGAAGTTCACTACCCTGATCTCTTCAGGTTCTTCCGGGTTTAACTACCATGCAGGATCCTCCGCAGCTCCTCTAGGCTGCTACACCATGAAGTTTTCCTTGAGCAACTATGGTGCTTCACTACTTCTACTAGGGTCCTCCACAGCTCTCCTGGCTGCTACACCATGAAGTTTCCTCAAACAGAACTGGAGTTTCGCCACTGGTATTACAGAAGCACGTGACACTCCTCTTCACTGCTTCTCCTCACAGCTCGAGGTCCTACTCTTCCACTACCTTGGAGTCTCATCAACTACTCCCTCTGTGCTGGCTTCGAAGTTCTCAGCAACTTCTTCCCAAAGACAAACCTACAACCCATTGACACTCCAATAAAAACGTTTCCCCTTAAACACATAAACGAAATAATCCACACAGTATGTTTGCCTCCAACATCTATCTGCTCTCTACATGCAGTGAGAGTGGACTCCCCCGTTTGGGCTGGTCCATGCTCCGCCTTGCCCGGCGGGCGGCTCCTCAACTCTGGGAGGGCCCTCAGCCACCAGTCAGTTGGCTTCAGGCTGTCGACGGGAGAGGACGTGCTGCTCGTCCCTCCAGCTGTCTCTCTCATCTCCGTCCTCTTATTTAGGCTTCCTGCTTTACCAAAACATGTCTAACTTATCAATAAACATACGCTACTGTCGTTGGGCACACGACCAACTACAAGTAATCAATACAGACTGGTTAAAAATCGTGTTTACCACAGATTATCTAGTCGAGGGCGCTATCCCTCTGCCGGCGTCTGATCAGGGCACTCCCACGGCTCACGATAATGTCTCTGGGTGGCTTAATAAACACTCCTCGCCGTCCAGGACTTGAGACCACAACGTTCCCAGCTCGATTCCACAGCTGGAACGTCTGCACACTTCCTTTCTCTTGGAGATATATCACTAGGGGTCCCTCTCTGACAGGTGCTGACATGAAGCGCAGCTTCCCCTCGGGATGTCTGGTACTCAAGTGACTTAAGCTCCTCTCTAAATGAGCCTCACACCTCTAGCAAATTATCCACATCTCCTAACCAGTCATTTATCTATTTTCTTATTCACTGCCCATAATCTCAAATTGTTTATCAAATCCAACCAACTATTTTACATCTGTGTTTTCACCTCTATATTTCCTAGACCTTCTAGTCAGGTCAGGACTGATAGAATAATTATCAAAGGGGAGACTCGTTTTTTGGCTGCCTGGGATCATAACAGTGTCAAACTGTTGGTAAACCTAACCAGACTGTGCCATGAGCACCATTATACCCTATTGTAGTGCCAGAGGAGCCTTTTACACATGTGGTGCTGGATTGTGTCGGACCTTTACCCCATACCAAATCCGGAAATATGTATATGTTTACTATTCTATGTATGACCACTAGGTTCCCTGAAGCATATGCCTTACGTAACATTAGGGCTTCTACACTTATAAAGCAGTTGGAACGATTTTTTTCACTATTTGGTATGCCCTTATAATTCAAACTGATAATGGGAGCAATTTTTGTTCCACAACTTTTAAAACCTTTTGTAATTCATTTGGTATACAGCATAATTTTTCCAGTCCTTACCATCCTCAGAGTTAAGGGGGAATCGAGCGGTTCTACCAAACCCTCAAAGAGATGTTGAAAGTAACTGGGGAAGATTCACCCAGATATTGGGATGACAATTTACCATTTATTCTATTTGCTGCCAGGGATGGATTGCACCGTGCCCTAGGCTGCTCTCCATTTGATCTTGTGTTTGGACATCAGGTGAGAGGACCTTTAAAAATGTTGCAAGAGAAAATGTTAGGAGATATAACAGCTAGGCAGAGTGAGCGTTACTTGAAGGATGTGAAGAGCAAGCTGTCTAGAACGAAGGAGTTGGCCTTACGACATTTGGGCAAGCAACAACAGGTAATGAAGGAGAAGCATGACAAGAGGTTCCAGGCCAAAATCACAGTTTTAAAACCAGGAGATTTGGTAATGGTCTTGAAGCCTCGTATGGGTAGTTTTATGTCATATAAATTTGCAGGACCTTATCCAGTGATAAAACGTCTTGGTGAAGTCACCTACAAAGTTTGCAATCCCCAACAGAAGCGTCAATTCATGAGTGTACATGTGAACCGGTTGAAGGCGTATTGTGGGCCCAGTATTGTGGCTTGTTGTGTTACTGAGGAGGTAAACCCTGAGGAGTCAAGTGTTGTAGGGGAAGATGGTAATACTCTTTTATCTAATTCCAGTTCCGGGGAAGAATTGTTGTGTCATTTGAAGGATGAGCAGAGAGCAGAGTTCCAGGACCTTTTGAAGATGTCCTCCAATTTGTTTGGGGAGGTCCCCACTCAGACGTCTCTCATTACTCACGACATTAAACTGACAGATGTAACTCCAATTCGGCTACACCCTTATCGAGTGACACCCGAGAAACGACGTATCATCCAGGAGGAGGTTGATTATCTTCTTCGACATGGGTTCATTAGACCCATTCAGAGCTCCTGGAGTTCACCGTGTTTAGTAGTACCAAAATCAGAGGGTAAATGGCGATTAGTATTGGATTATAGAAAACTCAACCAGGTAACTGTAGTCGATGTATATCCATTACCTTTACTAGAGGACTGCATCGACCAAATTGGTCTTGCTAACTTTGTATCTAAATTGGACCTATCTAAGGGGTGTCACCAGATACCACTTACAGATATTGCAAGGGAAGTGACAGCTTTTATCACCTCTGATGGAGCATTCGAGTTTAATGTTTTGCCGTTTGGACTAAGGAATGCACCAGCAACTTTTCAAAAGTTGATGAATTCTTTGTTGAATGATGTGCCAGATTGTAGTCATTATTTAGATGACATTGTGATTTTCAGTAAGAGTTGGGAAGACCATATGTCCAGTTTAAAACAATTGTTTGCCGTGTTACAACATGCTAATTTGACTGTTAATGTGAAGAAATGTAGTTGGGCTAAAGGAACAATAGTGTACTTAGGACATGAGGTCGGACAAGGTAGGATAGTCCCGTTGCAAGACATGATCCAGGCAATCGTGGATTACCCAGTACTAACCAGTAAGAAGTCTGTGCAGAGATTTATTGGGATGTGTGTGGATTATAGGAGATATTGTAAAAACTTTTCCATTGTTGCTGCACCTATAACCACTCTTCTTAGGAAGCAGGTAAAATTCAACACACATTTTGACACAGGAGTGTCAGAACTCTTTTCAGAAGTTGAAAGGAATTCTCTCAACGTCACCTGTGCTAGCCAGTCCACAGTTTCATAAACCATTTATTATGCACATAGACGCTTCGGATCTAGGAGCAGGTGCTGTTTTGTTCCAGGTAGGACCAGATGATTTAGAACACCCTGTATATTATTTCTCTCGTAAATTTGACAGGGAACAAACTAATTATTCTGTAGTTGAGAAGGAAGCACTTTGTTTGATCTTGGCAGTTAAGAAGTTTGAGACATACTTGTCAGACAATCAAGTTGTAGTATATACAGATCATAATTCCTTGACATTCATTAACTCCATGAAATGTAAGAATCAGAGAATACATAGATGGTCATTGATTCTACAAGAATTCAATACTGTAATTCGTCATATTCCTGGGAGGCAAAATGTTATTGCTGATGCCTTATCCAGAGGATTTCCTATTGCAGTGCCATAATATGAATTGTTCTATACTCATAAGATGCATTTATTTTTGTTTTTGTTTTTTTACTGTGTTGAATTTTATTGTTTTATACTTTGATCTTTCGGTGAAGTACCTTCATGTTATATTTTCATGTTATATTTCATACAGTCAAAAAATGAAATCAACCTTCAGTTAATTTCATTTTTTCTTAAGGACCGGGAGGGATGTTACAAATCTGATTGATTCTACCATTATTCATGATAACTATGTATAGCATTTAATCCTTTCCCTTTTTAGTACTATTATTAGTATGGTATCCAGTTGTGTTCCAGTTAATATTGTATGATTTATATTGTAGCATGCTGTAGTATGCCTGAGTTGCATTATTTTTGATAGGCTTGTGCAAGTTATTTCTTGTTGGAGGGTGTTGGTGGCTTCTCCGTCGGGGGATGACCATATTTGGATGTTTCCAGTGTGCGGCCTGTTGATTGTAATTAATTCCTGTAACTGTAACAGTATTATATACCCTTAAGATTACTGATAATATTGTTCTTTTGTACTACACTCTGTTAGTAGAGTTTTCACGAGAGTTCATGTCGGTGCTAAGTTGATCTTTTGGTAGGACGCCTGCCTTGCTGGCGGGAGGCTAGCTAGCTGCGTGGGTTAGCTCGCTGGGAGGAGACATGTATTGAAGATAAGTCGGTGTATTTTGTTTATTTTCCTTAATACTTAGTTAAATCTCTTGGTAAGCCTATTTTGTGTTACTCCATTTATTCATTCATGTGTTTAAGAGATTGTCTGTGCTCATTAAGTGATTTTATGATATTATTGCATGCTGAAAGATAATTCTGGCTTCTTATAATTTTTACCATTTATCTGTTTGATATCTCTTGTTACCCTTAAGTACAGTATATTGTTTTGCATGTTAAGCACTGTCTATTAATCATACCCTAGACAAACTTTGAGGCAAGGTCGAAATTATTATTTTTTGATTACTGCAAGCAAAAGAACCATACCTAGACATCAAGAGTTATAACATCACCTGATCGTAGAATTCTATTAAGCCTGTAAGGCAAGATTTACCCTCCCTGAACCCATGTTGATGGGTTGTCACGAAGTCCCTTCTCTCCAGATGTGTTACTAGGTTTTTTCTCACGACTTTCTCCTTCACCTTGTATGGTATACAAGTTAAGGACACTGGCCTGTAGTTCAGTGCCTCTTGTCTGTCACCCGTTTTGTATATTGGGACTACATTAGCCGCCTTCCATATTTCTGGTAGGTCTCCTGTTTCCATTGACCTACTATACACTATGGAGAATGGCAAAGAAAGTGCTCCTGCACACTCTTTCAATACCCATGGTGAGATTCCGTCCGCCCCAACAGCTTTTCTCACGTTCAGCTCCAGTAGGTGCTTCTTAACCTCATCTCTTGTAATTTCGAACCCTTCCAAGGTCGCCTGGTTTGCTGCCACTCTTCTAGCGCCGTGACCTCTCCTTGTTCTATTGTAAAGACCTCCTGGAACCTTTGTTGAGTTCTTCACACACCTCTTTGTCATTCTCTGCATACCTGTCCTCACCCAATCTAAGTTTCATCACCTGTTCCTTTACTGTTGTCTTCCTCTTGATGTGACTGTGTAGTAGCTTTGGCTCGGTCTTGGCTTTATTAGCTATATCATTTTCATACCTTTTCTCAGCTGGTCTTCCCACACTAACATACTCGTTCCTGGTTCTCTGGTATCTCTCTATACTTTTTGGTGTTCTGTTATTACAGAAGTTCCTCCATGCTCTTTTGTTCAATTCAGAAATGTGTGTGTGTGTGTGTGTGTGTGTGTGTGTGTGTGTGTGTGTGTGTGTGTGTGTGTGTGTGTGTGTGTGTGTGTGTGTGTGTCTGTACTCACCTAATTGTACTCACCTAATTGTGCTTGCAGGGGGTTGAGCTTTGGCTCTTTGGTCCCGCCTCTCAACCGTCAATCAACTGGTGAACAGATTCCTGAGCCTACTGGGCTCTATCATATCTACATTTGAAACTGTGTATGGAGTCAGCCTCCACCACATCACTGCCTAATGCATTCCATCCGTTAACTACTCTGACACTGAAAAAGTTCCTTCTAACGTCCCTGTGGCTCATGTGGGTACTCAGTTTCCACCTGTGTCCCCTTGTTCGCGTACCACCATGTTGAATAGTTTATTCTTGTTTACCCGGTCGATTCCCCTGAGGATTTTGTAGGTTTTGATCATGTCTCCCCTTACTCTTCTGTCCTCCAGGGTTGTAAGGTGCATTTCGCGCAGCCTTTCCTCGTAACTCATGCCTCTTAGTTCTGGGACTAGTCTAGTGGCATACCTTTGGACTTTTTCCAGCTTTGTCTTGTGCTTGACAAGGTACGGGCTCCATGCTGGGGTCGCATACTCCAGGATTGGTCTTACATATGTGGTGTATAAGATTCTGAATGATTCCTTACACAGGTTCGTGAACGCTGTTCTGATGTTAGCCAGCCTCGCATTTGCCACAACGTTATTCTTTTTACGTGGGTTTAAGGAGACAGGTTTGGTGTGATATCAACTCCTAAATCTTTCTCTCTGTCCGTTTCATTAAGTACTTCATCTCCTATTCTCTATCCTGTGTCTGGCCTTCTGTTTCCACTGCCTAGTGTTATGATCTCAGCCTGCAGGAGAAACGAGTCTCCCCCTTTGAGAGTTATTCAGCAAGCCTGACCTAACTGGAAGGTCCAGGAATTATAGAGGCGATAACACAGATGTAAGATAGTTTGTTGGATTTAAATATCAGTTTGAGATTATGGGCGATGAACAAGAAAACAGATAAATGACTGGTTAGGAGATGTGGACAATTTGCTGGAGGCGTGAGGCTTGCTTCTGGAGGGCTTTGACCTCACTTGAGGCCAGACATCGTAGGGGGAAGACACGCTCTGTTGTGCTCCCGTCAGAAGAGGACCCCTAGCGATATAATCTCCAAGAAAAGAGAAGTGTGCAGACGTTCCAGCTGTGGAATCGAGCTGGAGACGTTGTGGTCTCAAGTCCTGGACGACGAGGAGAGTATTAAGCCGCCCAGAGACAGTTTCGTGGGCTGTGGAAGTGCCCTGGTCAGACGTCGTCAGAGAGAAGGATCGCCCTCGACCAGATAATCTGTGGTAAGCGCAATTTAAACCAGTTCATAGTGATTAGCTGTAATTGGACGTGTGCCCAGCAACAGTAGCAATGTTTATTGTTAAGCTAAACATGTTTTGGTAAGGCGGAAAGCCTAAAATAAGAGAGTGGAGTGGGAGGAGTGCGGAGCGACGTCCGTCTCCTCTGGGCGCTGGCAGGCGACTGAGGGCCTGACGGCGGAGGACCCTCACAGAGTGTGGTGTACCGCCCGGCGAGGTGGAGCATGGACCCACCCAACGGGGGAGTCCACTCTCACAATATGTAGAAGACAGATAGAGGTTGGAGGCAAAGATATTGCGTGATTAATTTTCTTTACGTGTTAAAGGGGAAACATTTTATTGGAGTGTAAATGGGTTGCAGGTTTGTCTTTGGGGAAGAAGTTGCTGAGGACTTCGAAGCCAGCACAGAAGGAGTAGTTGATGAGACTCCAAGGCAGTGGAGGAGAGGACCTCGAGCTGTGAGGAGGAGCAGTGAGGAGGAGTGTCACGTGCTTCTGTAGAGGTGATGAAGCACCACAGTTGTTCGAGGAAACTTTATGGTGCAGCAGCCAGGAGAGCTGTGGAGGACTCTAGCAGGAGTAGAGAAGCACCATAATTGTTCAAGGAAACTTCATGGTAGCAGCCTGGAGGAGCTGCAGAGGATCCTGGTGATTAAGCCCGGAGGAACCTGAAGATATCAGGGTAGTGAAATAGTTCTAAATGATTACTTGTAGGGAGGTGATAGAATGTTTGTCATTAGCGTTCAAGACGCAGTGAGAGGTGAGTGATCGTTTGCCATTTTTTTGTACCACAAAGTGTTTATACTGAAGTTGAGAGTTACAGACGTAGGCAGGATTACCTACAGATATATGTATTCTAGGACTGATAGAATGATCGATTGATTCGTTGAGTGGCACGGAACATTTATACTGATATATATATATGTATGTTATTGCATTCATATGCTGATTTGCCTTATATATGTTTATAGGTATATATATGTGTGTATTCTCTTGCTGAAAGTGCAACATAATATTGTGAGACTTGATCTACTTGAGGAGGTTGGTAATATTAGGTAATACCAGGAGATAGGATACCACTTGACAAGCTGATGATAAAGTTCTGATGGTGTTGGAGTGCAACCTGACTGTAATAGTGTAGAGTATAGGATTCATTATTATTATTATATGTGTGTGTATTGAGTATGTGCTTCGTCCAGTAAATGTATTCAAATTTGCTGGTGTTTGCCCTTGTCCTAGTGAGGCTTCCCAGGAAATAGTACTGAAGGAGGGAGAGAGAGAAGCAGGAACCACTGCTGTGGACAGGGTAAGACGGAAATCTAGTGAGTCTAAGGGGATTGAGGAGATCATATCCTATAAAGAGAGAGTGGGGAGTCACAGCGGCTCGAGTGGGTGTGTGCACGTGACAACGGCTGAGTGTTGGAGCCGCATCCCCTAAACGTGTGATGTTGAGCCCCTCTCCAAGAGCCAGAAGCGCCTAGTGAGATCTCCTAGTGAAATATAATCACTCTATCGAGCTGTGGGTTGCGTGGTCCGTCAGCGATAACACCACCAATCCACTACTACCACTACACTAGTTTCATTACTTTTCATTTACTCGGGTTGAACTGCAACAGCCATTTGTTGGACCATTCACTCAGTCTGTCTAGGTCATCTTGTAGCCTCCTACCAATTTCGCGCGCCTGCGAAGTCGAAAAAAATGTGCGTGGTGTATACTCTTTTTACTCTCCTGACGCTAGTTGTCGAGCTACGTATTTCATTTTTGTACCAATGTGTTCGCAATAAAATTCTCTAGAAGAACATCAGTAAAACAGGTCACGAAAGTTATAGGGATACAAGCGCCAAATAAATAACTATGTAGATGACTCGCCGTGAGCGCTAAACAGCAACAAAATGTTTCTACTCTTGGGATTGTTGTCAACTCCACACTTGTCCTACAGCGTTAATTTTGGTATCAATGGACTCGCAATGAAATTCCCAACACAGAGATATGAATATATACGTAGAATCATGGTCGCGGCCCACCCGCAAGAGTGTGAGAAGTGGCCGAACTGTTACCCGGTATTGGTGAGGCGATGACACATGTGAGATATGGTGCTATGAAAGTTTATGCTTATTTCACTGTCCTGACATTATTTTTCTATATACGTCATTCATTTTTGTGCCAATGTGTTCGCAATAGAATGTTCTATGAGCACGTAGGAAAAAAAGATCAACAAAGCATAAGTTAGAATAGCGCCAGATATAAAAAAAATCTATGAAGTTTCGAGTCTACTTACGGCAGTTTATGTGATACAGTGTTCATTCTGGTATCAAAATACTCGCACTAATTATACTACACAAACTGGACCAAATAGGTGTACTTACCAAGGAAAAGCTGGTTGTGGAACAGTAAGTTGAGCATTGAGTTGAGGTGATGAAGTGAACAAAGCCGCCTCACACCATATGGTCCGGGAGTTTGCATGGCGTCAGCATAGGCAGGACCTTGTCATCATTTATGTCTGGAGAGTGCCGCAAGTGTTGAGATACTGTTGCTGTTTGAGGCCAATCTTCCGGGTCCCAGTGCAATAGGCCCAAATTGCCACCTCGTGGACTGTAGCAA
>WNGS01099678.1:0-11220 GCA_020271785.1 Procambarus virginalis
CTCCACCACACCCACCACAGTGTCAACGTCCCCCACCACACGCCCCACAGTCACACGCCTTCCACCACACCCCCACAGTGTCAACGTCCCCACCAACACCCACCCACAGTAGCGTCGGTGGGAGACACACGCGATTAGCGAGGTCCGCGGAAATTCGTCAATTTCACGGGACATTGAGGATTATTGAGGCTAGATCATAGTATTTGGCCTCTCGCAGTGTGTAGCTAGCAGGGTGCTACATAGCATAGTCATATCGCTAGCGATTGTGCGAAGAAATCAAAAGTGGAGCTAGTGGATCACCGGTGCATAGTGTGGAGGACAGCGTAAGGCGACCTGACCTGACCGGCAGCTGGGTCGACCCACCGTGGCCGTGGGACTGGTGATTGTGTTTGTTGGGTGGTGATTGTGATCAATGATACAGTAAATTAGTGAACCGCAACACAACGATACAGTGACTGACTCCAGAGTTTTGTGTAGATAGAAGAACACCTTAGTGAATCACCTAGTGGAAGCCGACGACGGAGCATCATCATCGACCATATGTCATCACTCATCTAGTTGTGTGAACGGGAGACAATCTGGTAGGTACCCGCCTTTCTGGTCAATTAATCAGGTGTACAGTGTGAGGTAATATAGTATCAAATTCTTGTTCAGGATATTATATTTCATTAAAATCTCAGCGTGGCTCATTGGGTAGAAGTACCGCTTACGAGAACTACGGACACACTCACGCACGCACGCACGCGCACACGCACCCCACACCCCACACACACGCGCCCCTGATTAACACATTTCGTGGAAAAAGGATAAAAAACCTCCCATAATCCTCCCTCACTCTACCTGCCGTAAGCTGACCTTACCTCACCTCTCAACCCCATCCCAAGGAACACACGCTCTCTCTCTCTCTCTCTCTCTCTCTCTCTCTCTCTCTCTTGCTCTCTCTCGCTTGCTCTCTCTCTCTTGCTCTCTCTCTCTTGTTTGCTCTCTCTGGGTCTCTCCTGTTCTCTCTTTTGCTCTCTTGCTCTCTCTCTCCTTGCTCTCTCTCTCTCTCTTGTTCGCTCTCTCTGGGTCTCTCCTGTTCTCTCTTTTGCTCTCTTGATCTCTCTCTCCCTTGCTACCTCTCTTGACAAGGGGCAAAATGGCAGGAGGCCGAAGCAGGGTTATGGGAAGCAGCCAGGGGGAACAAACGCAAGAATTGCTACACCAAGCACTGGAGGAATTAGGAGGGAGATGAATGAAATGAGGATTACAATTAACAACCTGCAAAGTGAGCTGACATCAGCAAGGGAGGAGATCAAATCTCTCACAGAGAAAAATAAAGAGACCGAGCATCAGATTATCATCCAAAGGGAAGGTGGGAATGTTACATTGGAAGGAAATGCCTCTGTACCTGACACATTTGCGGACATATTGAAAAAGAGCTCAGAAGCAATGGCCACAGTGAGGGAGGTAGCCATGCAAGCTGCTACCTCACAGGAAGCAGCAAGGTGCACCACTCAACTGCTGGAGAGAAAGAGATCAGTGGTAGTTGTAGGCATCAAAGAACAGGAAGGATCCAACAGGCAAGAATGGAATGGCAAGGATAGAGAGGCAGTACATGGGCTACTGAAGGGGTTACAGATGGAAGAGGCTGCACACAACATTGAGAAGGTTTTCAGGTTGGGCTGGTACAACAGGGACAGAAACCGACTTATAAAGGTGGTGTTTGCAAACGAAACCACAAAGGAGGATATTCTAGAAAAGAAGAGTCGTCTCCAACATGTGGAGGGATACAAACAAGTATTCCTGCAGAGGGACAGGACGAAGGAGGAGAGAGCCAGGGCAGCAGAGGCAAGGAGGAAGCGCAGGGAGAGAGGAGCAAACCAGGAAATCACAGCCCCCAACACAGCAGTCCCAGAGACAAGAGGGGAACCCAAAACCAGCATCCCAGCAACACCAGAGGGGGGGGGGCAACACCACCAACCCCCTCTGCATAGAAACCCTTCCTTCTCCTCACCCTACCTGCCCCCACCCAACCCTCCTCCCCCCCCCCCCACCCCATTCTGACCCCGACAACCCATCCCCATTCCCATCATGTCCCCCCTCCCACCTTTCCCCCCCAGTCCCCCTTCCCCCTTCATCCCATACCCTCCCTATTCCTCCTCCCCCCTCACCCCGTATCCTCCATGTCCCCCCTATCTCCTTAACCCACACCCTACCCGTTCCCCCTTCCCTTAAACCCCCACCCCCCACCCCAAAACCCTCTGCGACCCTGCAAACCACCTCACAGATCCTCTCACCCACGGAACAGCTTCCCACACCAGTAGAATACTCGCCAAGAAAGGGATATGTAAATGAACAGAAGAAAGTGAGCTTCAAGGCGATGTACACTAACATAGATGGGATTACAAATAAAACTAGTGAACTTGGAGAGTGGGCACTAGAAGAAAACCCAGACATAATAGCACTCACAGAAACAAAGCTAACGAAAATCATAACAAATGCAGTGTTTCCACAGGGCTACTATGTAGTGAGGAAAGAGAGAGAAGGGAGAGGAGGAGGTGGTGTGGCTTTGCTACTAAGAGAAGGTTGGAGTTTCGAAGAGATGGTAATTCAGAACTGTGAAGGTTTCAGGGACTACATATCAGGCACCATTGCAACTGGAGGACAGAAAATTATAATAGTAGTCATATATAACCCCCCACCGAATGACAGAAGACCCAGACAGGAATATGATAGAAACAACATGGCCACCATCAATATAATAGAGAGAGCAGCTTCTGTGGCTAGCAGGAACGGATCCAGACTTCTAATCATGGGAGACTTCAACCATGGGAAGATAGATTGGGGGAACAGAGACCCACACGGAGGCCCAGACACATGGAGAGCTAAGCTGCTGGATGTGGCAACAAGAAACTTTCTAAGTCAACACGTCAAGGGACCGACAAGAATGAGAGGAGGGGATGAACCAGCCTTGCTTGATTTGATATTTACCCTAAATGAGTCGGATATAAGGGAAGTTAAGTTGGAAGCCCCCTTGGGAATGAGTGATCATAGTGTATTGAGCTTTGAGTACCTGGTTGAGCTAGGAATTATCACCCCCAAAAAAGAACTGGGAACCAAAGGGCTGGCGTACAGAAAGGGAAACTATGAGGAGATGAATAAATTCCTATGGGATATACATTGGGACACAGAACTCGGAACCAAGTCCGTACAAGACATGATGGACTATGTCACCCAAAAATGTCAGGAGGCTGTAAGCAGGTTTGTCCCAGCCCAACAGGAAAAAACAGAGAAGCAAAGGAAGAATCCGTGGTTTAATAGGGAATGTATGAAAGCAAAGGAGCTGAACAAAAGGGCATGGAGGAACTTCCGTAATAACAGAACACCAGAAAGTAGAGAGAGATACCAGAGAACCAGGAACGAGTATGTCAGTGTGAGAAGAGCAGCTGAGAAAAGGTATGAAAATGATATAGCTAACAAAGCCAAGACTGAACCAAAGCTACTACACAGTCACATCAGGAGGAAGACAACAGTGAAGGAACAGGTGATTAAACTTAGGGTGGGCGAGGACAGGTACACAGAGAATGACAAAGAGGTGTGTGAAGAACTCAACAAAAGGTTCCAGGAGGTCTTTACAATAGAACAGGGAGATATCACGGCGCTGGGAGAGGTGGCAGCAAACCAGGTGACCTTGGATAGGTTCGAAATTACAAGAGATGAGGTCAAAAAGCACCTATTGGAGCTGGATGTGAGAAAAGCTGTTGGGCCGGATGGAATCTCGCCATGGGTATTGAAAGAGTGTGCAGGAGCACTTTGCTTACCACTCTCCATAGTGTATAGTAAGTCACTGGAAACGGGGGACCTACCAGAAATATGGAAGACTGCTAATGTAGTACCAATATACAAAAAGGGTGACAGACAAGAGGCACTGAACTACAGGCCAGTGTCCTTAACTTGTATACCATGCAAGGTGATGGAGAAGATTGTGAGAAAAAACCTAGTAACACATCTGGAGAGAAGAGACTTCGTGACAACCCATCAACATGGGTTCAGGGAGGGTAAATCTTGCCTTACAGGCTTGATAGAATTCTACGATCAGGTGACAAGAATTAAGCAAGAAAGAGAAGGGTGGGCGGACTGCATTTTTTTGGACTGTCGGAAAGCCTTTGACACAGTACCCCATAAAAGGTTGATGCATAAGCTGGAGAAACAGGCAGGAGTAACAGGTAGGGCGCTCCAGTGGATAAGGGAGTACCTAAGCAATAGGAAGCAGAGAGTTACAGTGAGGGGTGAGACCTCAGACTGGCGTGAAGTCACCAGTGGAGTCCCACAGGGCTCTGTACTTGGACCTATCCTGTTTCTGATATACGTAAATGATCTCCCAGAGGGTATAGACTCATTCCTCTCAATGTTTGCTGACGACGCCAAAATTATGAGAAGGATTAAGACAGAGGAGGACAGCTTGAGACTTCAAGAAGACCTGGACAAGCTGCAGGAATGGTCGAACAAATGGCTGTTAGAGTTTAACCCAAGCAAATGTAATGTAATGAAGATAGGGGTAGGAAGCAGGAGACCAGATACAAGGTATCATTTGGGAGATGAAATACTTCAAGAGTCAGAGAGAGAGAAAGACCTGGGGGTTGATATCACGCCAGACCTGTCCCCTGAAGCTCATATCAAGAGGATAACATCAGCAGCATATGCCAGGTTGGCTAACATAAGAACGGCCTTTAGAAACTTGTGTAAGGAATCTTTCAGAACATTATATACCACATATGTCAGACCAATCCTGGAGTATGCGGCTCCAGCATGGAGTCCCTATCTAGTCAAGCATAAGACTAAACTGGAAAAGGTTCAAAGGTTTGCCACCAGACTAGTACCCGAGCTGAGAGGTATGAGCTACGAGGAGCGACTGCAGGAATTAAACCTCACTTCGTTGGAAGACAGAAGAGTTAGGGGGGACATGATCACCACATTCAAGATTCTCAGGGGAATCGACAGGGTTGATAAAGACAGGCTGTTTAACACAAGGGGCACACGCACTAGGGGACACAGGTGGAAGCTGAGTGCCCAAATGAGCCACAGAGATATTAGAAAGAACTTTTTTAGTGTCAGAGTGGTTGACAAATGGAATGCATTAGGAAGCGATGTGGTGGAGGCTGACTCCATACACAGTTTCAAATGTAGATATGATAGAGCCCATTAGGCTCAGGAAACTGTACACCTGTTGATTGACGGTTGAGAGGCGGGACCAAAGAGCCAGAGCTCAACCCCCGCAAGCACAACTAGGTGAGTACAACTAGGTGAGTACAGACTCAACGCCTCCACCACACCCCCACAGTGTCAACGTCCCCACCACACGCCCACAGACTCAACGCCTCCACCACACCCCCACAGTGTCAACGTCCCCACCACACGCCCACAGACTCAACGCCTCCACCACACCCCCACAGTGTCAACGTCCCCACCACACGCCCACAGACTCAACGCCTCCACCGCACCCACCACAGTGTCAACGTCCCCACCACACCCCCACAGTGTCAACGTCCCCACCACACCCCCACAGTGTCAACGTCCCCACCACACCCACCACAGTGTCAACGTCCCCACCACACCCACCACAGTGTCAACGTCCCCACCACACGCCCACAGACTCAACGCCTCCACCACACCCCCACAGTGTCAACGTCCCCACCACACGCCCACAGACTCAACGCCTCCACCACACCCCCACAGTGTCAACGTCCCCACCACACGCCCACAGACTCAACGCCTCCACCACACCCCCACAGTGTCAACGTCCCCACCACACGCCCACAGACTCAACGCCTCCACCACACCCACCACAGTGTCAACGTCCCCACCACACCCACTACAGTGTCATCGTCCCCACCACACCCCCCACAGTGTCAACGTCCCCACCCAACCCGTCCTCACACAAGACAGCACATATATGACTTAATGCTTAAAGTCCATATGTTACATGTGATTTAGTACATATGTGGTATATTCCGAGTTAACTTTTTTACCAAGGCCCAAACTCTTCATCACGTACCAATTTACGTCTCACAGTACCCGTCCATCAACGTAGATAGCAGAATAGTCGTGATTGGTTCACGTATAATGAAAATTGTAGTTTTCAGGTCACACATGGGTTGTGAAATTTACCTACTATTGTCCATGCTCTTAGAATATTACAAATCAGCTACATCCTATTGAAGGCTTGTAGTTTTGTTTTGAGAAATATTAGTTGTTCTTAGTAAATTATAATAAGCACTATAAATGATTACATAGAATTACAGTGCTTCACCAATCAATATAATATACAATAGTTTGTGCCTTAAAAATATTTAAAGAATGTTTTGTAGGAACGCTAACAGAAAACGATGTTACGTTGTCTATGGGGTAAACTACTGCAAATGGTGTGGTGTCTACTATATATCAACTATAGGATGCGTATAGGGTCCACTAAAACCTGTTAGGTGGGTAAGGGGTCCAATATCACCCGCAGGATGGGTATGGGGGTCACATCCACCCACAGGATGGGTATGGGGATCATCCATCCACCCACAGGAAGGGTATGGGGTCCAATACCATCCACTGGATGTGTATGGCGTCCACTACCACCGACAGGATGTGCATGGGGCTCACAACCACCCACAGGATGGTATGGGGTCCAATACCACCCACAGGATGAGTATGGCGTCCACTGTCACCCACTGGATGTGTATGGGGCTCCAACCACCCACAGGAAGGGTATGGGGTCCAATACCACCCACAGGATGAGTATAACGTCCACTGTCACCCACTGGATGGGTATGGGGCTCCAACCACCCACAGGATGGGTATGGGGTCCAATACCACCCACAGGATGAGTATGGCGTCCACTACCACCCACAGGATGTGTATGAGGCTCACAACCACCCACAGGATGAGTATGGGGTCCAATACCACCCACAGGATGAGTATGGCGTCCACTACCATCCACAGGATGTGTATGGGGCTCACAACCACCCACAGGATGGGTATGGGGTCCAATACCACCCACAGGATGAGTAGGGCGTCCACTGTCACCCACTGGATGTGTATGGGGCTCCAACCACCCACAGGATGGGTATGGGGTCCAATACCACCCACAGGATGAGTAGGGCGTCCACTATCACCCACTGGATGGGTATGGGGCTCCAACCACCCACAGGATGGGTATGGGGTCCAATACCACCCACAGGATGAGTATGGCGTCCACTGTCACCCACTGGATGGGTATGGGGCTCCAACCACCCACAGGATGGGTATGGGGTCCAATACCACCCACAGGATGAGTATGGGGTCCAATAAATTATGTAAAACTAAAATAATGTAAAACTAAACACTACCTGATAAATTCCCTGTAACCTACCTTACCCCTCTATTGTCAACCCATGTCTTATTTTTTTATTCAACGCTGTTTGTCTACATATTGTATTTGTGCTGGTTTTTCAGTCATGTTCCCCCCTTTTTTTATCTTTATTTGTATCTGTTCTCAAAACATTTTATTCTTTTTGCTCAATTAGTATTAAGTTTTAGATATTAATGTTTTCTTGCCCGAAACGCATTGCGTAATAGTGGCTTTAGGCATTGTATGTACTAGCTCTATCTATAAATCGATCCACTTATGTAAAATCACTTTATGTATGTACCTTTTCTGAATAAACATATTTATTTATTTATTTATAATAACACCCACTGGATGTGTATGGCGGCCATTGCCGCCCAGAGGGTCGCTATGAAGTCAACTACCGCCTATAGTGTTTGTATAGTGTCCACTACCGCCCATAGTATTATTATGGGGTCCACTACCCCTCATAGGGTCGGTATGGGGGTCCATTACTACCCACAGGGTGTCTGGGGTCTATTTTGGCAATACTGCTTTTCCAATCTCATTTGTTGTTCAATGTAAAATATATGTTGCTCGACTTGCAACAATTTATATATCTATATATGTATATAGTATAGTGCCTTTGCAATAATGTACCAATGTGTGTATTTTCATAACCCATTTTAAATTGTTGAAAAATAAATAACTACATTGTGAATGCAAGTCAATGTTTACATGCTAAATCAGAGTTGCCAGATTCTGTTTAAAATAGCAAATTGTGCTTATTTTCAAAGCTTGAGTGTTTAGCTTTAAAGTAGTTAAAGCTACGAATTTCGCAATTTGCTATGTACTTTAGTGTACTATTTTAAAATAAGGTTGGTTTTTAATCTGCAAGTCATATGAATCTCAAAAAAAGTATATTATTAACAATCTCATCTCCATAGTTCACTAGTTTCTACAAATCAGATCTGGTAACTCTTAGGCCAAGTACTGGAGGACTCATACACAATGTGTGGGAAGCTGTTAGTCTCTTTAAAGAAGTCATCTCGACAGGATCTTCCAGCTCCAGCTATAAAACTTCAGCACACATGGATCATCCTGGTACATCAAACGGTAAGAAATTAATAAACTGTACAAAGTTTTATGATAGAACATTTGTTACAGAATTGTCCCTGTCAGGGACAATTCAGTCCCCTGCCCTATGTGTATGTGGGAATAATTTTGTTGACAGTGTCCATTTTGTCAATTCTACAACAGCAGATAATAAGAATTCCCAGAGATACTTGTACTTGAGATACTTGGTTTGGTCGGTCCGTCTAATTACCACAAGCTACCACAAGCTACACATGCTTTCGGAAAGCTTCCTGGCAATACGTTAGTAATGAATAAATATGATATATTTACTCATTATAATGTTGGTGCTGAACGTACAACACGAAAAAACATAATTTTAGTTTGAAAAAGTATCTTTTTACAATGAAATTAGACGAAAATAAAGAGCTGGTGTCGCCAAATTGAGTCGACAATTCAAGCGTCGGTTAGGTTAGGTTTGGTTTGGTTAAGTTAGGTTAGGTTAGATTAGGTTAGGCTAGGTTAGGTTAGGTCAGCCTAACCTAACATATCATATTTTTTCATTACTAACGTATTGCCAGGAAGCTTTGTGAAGCTTGTGGTAGCTTGTGGTAATTAGACGGACCCGGTTTGGTTTGGTTAAGTTAGGTTAGGTTAGGTTAGCCTAACCCAGTAAATCCTCCCCGGCCAGGATATGAACCCAGGACAAAGTGCTCGTGAAACGCCAGACATTTACAAATATGAGGATGTGGTTGATTATATTATATTCTCTTCTATATCATAGATGTTCAGTATATGAAAAATATTTTAGACCTAAAAATGGACCCCTGAGGTACTCAACTTACCACATTTCTTCATATTCATTCCCATTTAGTATGACCCTTTGCTCTCTTTGTTTTAACTATTGTTTTGTCCATTTTACAATTTTTTTCCATGAACCTGTTATTTCCTTGCTAGTTTTCCATGTGGTAACTTATTAAAGTCTTTAGCATAATCCATGTATACTACATCCACCGGAAACCCTTTGAGTACCATGTTACCATGTCCGAAAAGTGAGGAGGTTTATAAGGTAGCATCTGTTTTTAAGAAGACCATGGTGTGTCGATTGA
This sequence comes from Procambarus virginalis, assembly GCA_020271785.1. Classification (NCBI taxonomy): domain Eukaryota; kingdom Metazoa; phylum Arthropoda; class Malacostraca; order Decapoda; family Cambaridae; genus Procambarus; species Procambarus virginalis. Next base: position 9,520 of record WNGS01099678.1, read on the forward strand.
ATAAGATTGTTCACTGAAAGATGGTAAATGATTCCCTCCCTTAGGATTTTCGCCATGAGCTTACAGATGTGTTATACCAAGCTGATCGTACATTAGTTTTGTGCTGAACTCTTTCTGCTTTTTTTTTTTAAATATTGTAAGGTTGAAATTTTCATATTGAAATCCTCGGGGGACTATCCCTTGGTTCAGATTTTTTGTGGAAAGTAGTTTCAGCAGTATGCATAGTTCTTCTGTCCGTTTATTTTCCTTTATAATTAAGGTTTGTTTTCTTTTGTACCATAGAATACACAGAAAGGTGTTATAATGTTGTGTTAGCTTTTCTGTACAATTTTTCTTTTTTGTTAGTATAAAAGGCTATGCAATGAATTCAAATATTTACACTACCAATCAATTTTTCAGATAGATCATCGGATTTTGACAGTATGGTGTACATACCAGATGTTCCAAAAATAACTACAGACAACAATAATGGTACTGTGTTTACTATTTTTATACTTTATATATAGGAAGACAGGTTCAAGTCAATGAGCATTTTAATATATCATCAAAATTTTCATACATTCCTTTCACTTTGTTACACTTGTAAAAACGTATTCTTAGCTAAATTTATATAAATGTTAATACCACTATTAAATGAACATATTGATTTGTGTCCTTATTATTACTTATAGCTTATTTATGTTGACCCACCACCTTACTAAAGGGATTACCTTAACTTGTGTCACTATCTCTCTAGGGGGGGGGCCCAGGTAGGCAGTATGGGTAATGCCACTAACATGCATATCATTATGGGAAAGTCCATAATTTAACACATAATTATAAGTAGGTAATTTGTAGCAAAATTTTAAGATTATTACTAGGTACATTGTAGCATAATTTTGCATAAGCATAATTTTCTTGTTTTGTTCTTGTACTTTTTCTTCGAACACTATTATTTTCTCTTCAGAATTTCACCGGAGAATAGCAGTGATGACTAGAGAACATCTTGAACGTGAGCACCAGAAAGCACGTGCTGCAATGATACAAAGAAATGAGTACTTGAAGAGACTCTTAAACGTGGAGGAACCAAACTCAATAAAGGTGACAAACAAGAAACGGAAAAAAGACAAGATGCAGGGTGTATCATATATTGACTCAAAACAAAGACCAGCTGCTCCCCAATCTGATGGTAATCTTCTATTATTTTTTTTAACAATATTTCTACAGCTGTTATTTGTGTAATTTCCAATAATTTTTGTTGCCTATTTTTAAGTGTATGGTAGACAATTATGGAGATTAAATTACTATAACACTGAACAACTTGGTAGCATAAGGTTAGTTATAGTAATATCTTGAGATTTGTCTGAAAATATTAATATTTGTATACAATTTGCAATTATGTACCATGCTTAAATCTTCAAATGTGCCACCCAGACATTCTGCCTGCTATACTTTCACCACCACACATTCAAAATGCGGGCTATTCTACTGGTGGCAGAACGTACACTCAAAGTTATTTGGCAGCTGGTGAAGAAACTTTGGAATCATTTAATGTTGGTATGTCCCAACATTATTTGATGGTATTTAACTGAGGGTTTATTTAATGGACACACATCATAAATATTATGTACAAAACTTGTGCTTAATGCCTATGAAATTTTGTTTAACATATTATACTAATCATTCCTTTCACTTACAAATTTTTCTTACTAATTTGTTACC
>WNGS01099684.1:6430-16630 GCA_020271785.1 Procambarus virginalis
TCAGGTGTCAGCCCTAGAAAATCCCCTAATTGATTTATTGACGGATGAGGTCAATGTCTTTCCTCCTCTGTCTGGTACACCTCAAGCACAAACGTTGTCAAACAGTAACAGATTGTGCCAGGCTTTTGTGGTATCTAGTTGCATCAGGGTATTTGACCCTCTGTTTGACTTTCCGATGAGGTCTGTGTATTTCCCGGCAGCAAATTGGCGAGATACCTTTGGGATGTGGGTGAGTGTCCTGTTGACGTTGCTTTAGTTCTTCTAAGCAGGTCGTCTGTTGCAATCTGCACTGTGCAACAGGCTCCTGAGGTGTTGCCTCTAATATATATATATACAATAACACTAAGAAACTCTTTGCCCCGCAACGGATTCCGAACCCATGCCGTCCAGGATCACTCCCTAAAACCGTACCGTGACCACCGGCACCATTATGAGAAGGTATTAAGCCACAGAGGAGGACAGCCTTGAGAGCTTCAAGAGACCTGGACAAGCTGCAGTGAATGGTCGAACAAATGCAATGCTGTTAGAGTTTAACCCAACAAATGTATGTAATGAAGATAGGGTTAGGAAGCAGGAGACCAGATACAAGGTATCTTTGGGAGATGAAATACTTCAAGAGTCAAGAGAGATAGAAAGACCTGGGGGTTGATATCACGCCAGACCTGTCCCCCTGAAGCTCATATCAAGAGGATAACATCAGCAGCATATGCCAGGTTGGCTAACATAAGAACGGCCTTTAGAAACTTGTGTAAGGAATCTTTCAAACATTATATACCACATATGTCAGACCAATCCGGAGTATGCGGCTCCAGCATGGAGTCCCTATCTAGTCAAGCATAAGACTAAACTGGAAAAGTTCAAAGGTTTGCCACCAGACTAGTACCCGAGCTGAGAGGTATTAGCTACGAGGAGCGACTGCAGGAATTAAACCTCACTTCGTTGGAAGACAGAAGAGTTAGGGGGGACATGATCACCACATTCAAGATTCTCAGGGAATCGACAGGGTTGTTAAAGACAGGCTGTTTAACACAAGGGGCACACACACTAGGGGACACAGGTGGAAACTGAGTGCCCAAATGAGCCACAGATATATTAGAAAGAACTTTTTTAGTGTCAGAGTGGTTGACAAATGGAATGCATTAGGAAGGGATGTGGTGGAGGCTGACTCCATACACAGTTTCAAGTGTAGATATGATAGAGCCCATTAGGCTCAGGAAACTGTACACCTGTTGATTGACGGTTGAGAGGCGGGACCAAAGAGCCAGAGCTCAACCCCCGCAAGCACAACTAGGTGAGTACAACTAGGTGAGTACCAATGATCGTCTATAAGGATTGGTCAGTCTTGGTGAACTTGGTGCGGTCCGTGCATGCGCCAGAATTTGATGAAAAACTGTACCCAAATGGATCCATGAGTGTCGTCGGAGGTTGATCAGTCAGGGAGCTTAGTTAATAAGCACCAGGACTGACCAAGCCTTATAGACGATTTATGGCTTGCGCGTTCATGCAGCTTTCTCACATATATGCATTTAAATATATGTTGATAATATGACCGAAAAAGTAAGATTAATAATTCTAACACGAATTTTCTCAATATTTCTTATGTTTCTTTTTACTGTCGATGGTAATTGAAAAATCAATTCTCCAAAATTCATTTTTATTTCTATTCTGACGCGACGCTTGAACGCGTTTCGTAATAACTTATTACATTTCCAAAGACTTTAGTTTACACACACAACTGTAACCTGAAAACACTAAACAGAGTTTTACTTATGCTAACACTAAACAGCTATCCATCTTGTATACTCGCACTTCGGTGAGGTAATATGGTGCAACATTTTTGGATGAGGTGAACAAACTTTTGACAAACACAAGACAGAACACAGAACAATGGGTATTAATGGTTATTGGGAATTCACCTCATCCAAAACTGTTGCACCATATCACCTCACTCAAGTGCGAGTATATATGACAGATAAGCTGTTTAGTGTTAGCATAAGTAAAACTGTTTAGTGTTTTCAGGTTACAGTTGTGCGTGTAAACTAAAGTATTTGAAAATGTAATCTTTATTATGAAACGCGTTCAAGCGTTGCATCAGACTAGAAATAAAAATGAATTTTGGAGAACTGATTTTTCAATTACTATCGACAGTAAAAAGAAACTTAAGAAATATTGAGAAAATATTTCATATTTAAAAGTCATATTTAACAACATTTGTTTACAAGAAAGACTGCTACCAAAATATATTAATATTTAAACGCATGACCCAGCAGCAAGAAATCAAGCATTCACGATAAAATATCGGCAAGATCTGATTCGAAATCAGATAAACAAGGCAAAAAATAAGTTCAAAGACAACAAAACGCAACTACTTCAAGCTTCAAACCAATGGAGAAACAGCAACATCGGCGAAAACCTCCGTACTCGTATCGACCAACACCTCGACATCCTCACTGATCGACATCACCACAGCACCGTAACCAGGATCATCAAGAAACTAACAACATTATATGGAGGACTTATGGCGATTCCACGACCAAGAGACGGCTTCCTGAACCTTGCTTGAATCAACCTCACTGAGGACCAAGTCACTCTCCTAAATCTAGGTATAAACTGTTACGTTATGTCCAGACCAAATGAGATGGCCCGGAAAGTGGAGTTGGAGATCCTCCAACATATCCGACCTCGAGACGCAAAAGAAGCTCACCACCAAAAATACCTTGCAATCAGAACTTAGTGTAGAAAGAAGAATGATTCGAGGCAACTACAGAAGCACCATACTGTCCCCGGACCTCAAAGCGGCAGCTAAGAGCCTTCACGAGAACAAAAAGATAGTTGTCAGAAGAGGTGACAAGTCGCCAATATACGTCATTCTTAAAAAAGACGAATATCTGGCGAAAATGAACCTCATACTCTCTGATCAAACTAAATTCCAAAGGGTAACGAAGGACACTACAGCCGAATTGAAAACGAAGGTAAACAGATTGATCGAAACTGTGAACGCCAAGAAATCTGGACTCCGCCTGTCAAAAGTTGTTGGGGAATACAAACCTGGTTATGCCTATGGAAATGTCAAGACCCACAAGCCTGGAAACCAGATACCCACACACACATACTGACTGGCTAAGCGACTCAACGGGTTGCTGACTCCTTACATACCCTGTGCTTTCAGCTTGACGTCTCCCAAGGAATTTGTCGACTTACTGCGCGAAGCACGGGCCACGGGGATAAGAGCGTCGTTGGATGTTGAGTCACTATTTACCAACGTACCTGTGGATGAAACAATCGGGATGATAGCAGACAGAGTGTATCGTGACCGGGCTTGCACTCCTCTTGACATTCCAGAAAGCATACTGAGGAAACTACTCCAAGCCTGCACTAAAGAGGCACCCTTTGTGAGCCCGGATGGGCACATGTATAAACAAGTAGATGAGGTCGCCATGGGTTATCCCCTAGGTGTCCTGTTTGCGAAATCATGGGCACCATCAAACAGAGGGTCTTAGTTGACATAGACTTGAAACTCGCCATATACTGCAGGTATGTTGACGACATTTTTACACAGGTACTTTATGCCTGATGTCTGCAGCAGCTGAAGGAGGTATTTGAGCAGAAGTTTCACGTACGAGATGGAGAGCAATGGGAAGCTACCCTTTCTGGATGTAACAGTCACGGAAAGGAGCGGAAGCTTCCATAATGCAGTCTACGCCAAAGAAACAAACATAGAAATGTTCCTCAATGCCAATAGTGACTGCACAGACAGGTATAAGAGGAGTGTTGTCAACGCTTACGTCGACTGTGCTCTAAGCCAGAGCTCAGGATGGAGAGAAGTCAATGAAGAACTCTGTAGGGTAAGGAAGTCCTAGTCAACAACGGCTTCTCTAATGGTTTCGTTGAAGACATAATAAAAAGAAAGGTAAAACGCCATGCAACTTCTGAAGAGACAACCAACACAACACTTGTACCACAATTAGACTATTTTACAGGAACTTCTTTTCGACGGCTCATAAAACAAAGGAAAGGGTCTTGAAAGATATTGTTGATAGGAACGTCATCCCTACAGGCAAAAATCAGAAAATACAAATGATAATTTATTATGAAACAAAAAAAAACGGTCATTCTACTCATGACAAACTTCCCAGACACCAAGCAGAAAGCTTTGAAGGAGACCAACGTCGTATATGACTATAAATGCCCACTTGGAGACTGTAAGCTCCAAAGAACTCAGTATATAGGCAAGACAGCAACGTCTCCTTCTAGGTGACTAACAATGCATAAGCAACAGGGAGACATTAAAGAACACATAATATCTTCTCATATATATATATATATATATATATATATATATATATATATATATATATATATATATATATATATATATATATATATATATATATTATTGGTAGCAGTCTTTCCTGTAGACATATATTATTAAATATGAGCGAAAAAGTAAGATGAATCATTCTAACACGAATTTCTCGATATTTCTTATGTTTATTTTCTCTGTTGATGGTAAATGAAAAATCAATTCTCCAAAATTAATTTTTATTTCTAGTCTGACGAGACACTTGAGCGCGTTTCGTAAAACTTATTATATTTTCAAAGACTTTAGTTTACACATACTCACAACTATAACTGAATAGAGCTTAAACATCTTCGATTTTATATACCTGCATTTGGGTGAGGTGACATGTTACAATAGTATTGGATGAGGTGAAACAGATTTTCAGCTAAAGGGAAGGATGGAAGTAACTGCAGAGGGCCTATTGGCCCATATTTCTTGATGCTTCTATATTGGTGCGGAGTCTTGAAGTGGGTAGAATATAGTTGTGCATTAATTAGCTGTTGATTGCTGGTGTTGACTTCTTGATGTGTAGTGCCTCGCAGATGTCAAGCAGCCTGCTGTCGCTGTATCTATCGATGATTTCTGTGTTGTTTGCTAAGATTTCTCTGGTGATGGTTTGTTTGTGGGAAGAGATTATATGTTCCTTAATGGAGCCCTGTTGCTTATGCATCGTTAAACGCCTGGAAAGAGATGTTGTTGTCTTGCCTATATACTGAGTTTTTTGAGGCTTACAGTCCCCAAGAGGGCATTTGAAGGCATAGACGACGTTGGTCTCTTTAGAGCGTTCTGCTCTGTGTCTGGAGAGTTTCTCATGAGTAGGCTGGCCGTTTTCTTGGTTTTATAGTAAATCATCAGTTGTATCTTCTGATTTTTGTCTGTAGGGATAACGTTTCTATTAACAATATCTTTCAGGACCCTTTCCTCCGTTTTATGAGCTGTGGAAAAGAAGTTCCTGTAAAATAGTCTAATAGGGGGTATAGGTGTTGTATTGTTGTCTCTTCAGAGGTTGCATTACGTTTCACTTTCCTTCTTATGATGTCTTCAACGAAACCATTGAAGAAGCCGTTTTTGACTAGGACCTGCCTTACCCTACAGAGTTCTTCGTCGACTTGCTTCCATTCTGAGCTGTGGCTGAGAGCACGGTCGACATAAGCGTTAACAACACTCTCTTGTACCTGTCTGGGCAGTCACTGTTGGCATTGAGGCACATTCCTATGTTTGATTCCTTAGTGTAGACTGCAGTGTGGAAACCTCCGCTCCTTTCCATGACTGTTACATCTAGAAAGGGAAGCTTCCCATCCTTCTCCATCTCGTAAGTGAAACGCAACACAGAATTCTGCTCAAATGCCTCCTTCAGCTCCTGCAGATGTCTGACATCAGGTACCTGTGTAAAAATGTCGTCAACATACCTGCAGTATATGGCCGGTTTCAAGTTCATGTCGACTAAGACTTTTCTCGATGGTACCCATGTAGATGTTCGCAAACAGGACACCTAGGGGAGAACCCATGGCGACCCCATCTACTTGCTTATACATGTGCCCATCCGGGCTCAAGAAGGGTTCCTCTTTAGTACAAGCTTGGAGTAGTTTCCTCAGAATGTTTTCTGGTATGTCAAGAGAAGTACAGGCCGGATCACATTACACTCTGTCCGCTATCATCCCGATTGTTTCATCCACAGGTACGTTGGTAAACAGTGATTCTACGTCCAACGAGGCTCTTATCCCTTTGGCCCGTGTTCCCCGCAGTAAGTCAACAAATTCCTTTGGAGACTTCAGGCTGAAGGCGCAAGGGACATAAGAAGTCAGCAAACCGTTGAGTCGTTTCGCCAGTCTGTACGTGGGTGTGGGTATCTAGCTGATGATTGGCCGAAGTGGGTTTCCAGGCTTATGTGTCTTGACATTTCCATATGCATATCCAGGTTTATATTCCCCAATAATCTTTGGCAGGTGGAGTCCGGATTTCTTGGTGTTCACAGTTTCGATCAATTTGTTGACCTTTGGTTTCAATTCGGCTGTAGTGTCCTTCGTTACCCTTTGGAATTTAGTTTGGTCAGAGAGTATGAAGTTCATTTTCTCCAGATATTCGTCTTTTTTAAGAATGACGTATATTGGCGACTTGTCGCCTTTATACGTCGTTCTTGTCAGGATAGGCGAAATAACAATCTCTCAATCTCTCAATATTTTGGGTGAGGTGAAATAACACCAAAGTTTTGGGTGAGGTGACAGAACACAAGTCAATGGGTATGAAAACATTGAAATGGAAGTAACTACTGAAGGCCTATTGGCCCATACTTTTTTTTTGCTGCATCTATGTTGGTTCTGGTTCTTGAAGTGGGTAGAATATAGTCATGCATTAATTGGCTGTTGAATGCTGGTGTTAACTTTTTGATGTCTAGTGCCTCACTGATGTCAAATCTCCTGCTATCGCTGTATCTATAGATGATTTCTGTGTTGCCTGTTAAGATTTCTCTGGTGATGGTCTGGGTGTGAGAAGAGATTATATGTTTCTTGATGGAGCCCTGTTTTTGTGCATTGTTAATCGCCAAGAAAGAGACGATGTTGTCTTGCCTATATACTGAGTTCTCTGGGGCTTACAGTCCCCAAAGTTTGTTAAGTACATACAGTACAATTTGGGCATGAAAAGGCGTAAACGACGTTGCTTTCCTTCAAGGCGCTCTGTTTGATGTCTGGGGAGTTTTTCATGAGTATATTGGCCGATGTTTTGATTTTGTAGTAAATTGTCAATTGCATTTTCTGATTTTTGTCTGTAAAGGACAACGTTCCTATTATTAATATCTTTCAGGACACGTTCCTCCGTTTTATGAGCCGTCAAAACGAAGTTCCTGTAAAATAATCTAATAGGGGGTACAAGTGTTGTGTTGGTTGACTCCTCAGAGGTTGCATGGTGTTTCACCTTTCTTTTAACATAACTTTCTTTTAACGTCTTCAACATAACCATTAGAGAAGCCATTGATGAATAGGACCTGCCTTACCCTACAGATTTCTTCATGAACTTGCTTCCATCCTGAGTTGTGACGGAGAGCCCGGACGACATAAGCGTTGACAACACTCTTCTTGTACCTGTCTGGGCAGTCACTATTGGCACTGAGGCACATTCCTATGTGTCCATAGTGTAGACTGCAATGTGGAAGCCTCTGTTCCTTTCCGTGACTGTTACATCTAGAAAGGGCAGCTTCCCACCATTCTCCATCTCGTAAGTAAAACTTAACACAAAATTCTGCTCCAATGCCTCCTTCAGCTGCTGCAGACGTCTGACATCAGGTACCTGCATAAAAACGTCATCAACGTACTTGCAGTATATGATGGGTTTCAAGTCCATGTCAACTAAGACACTTTGTTCTATGGTTCCCATGTAGAAATTCGCAAAGAGGACACGTATGGGAGAACCTTGGCGACCCCATCTACTTGCTAATACATGTGCCAATCTGGACTCAAGAAGGGTGCCTCTTTAGTGCCTCTGTTCCCCTGAAGCTTTTAGGCGTCAGACCAAAAATAAAAATGTAAAAAAAAATAAATTGTTGAGTAAATTTTTCAACTACTCTCGACACTGAAGAAAAATGTAAGAAATATTGAGAAGATTCTTTTTAGATTTATTAATCTTACCCTTTCAGACATATTCAACAATATATATATATATATATATATATATATATATATATATATATATATATATATATATATATATATATATATATATATATATATATATATATATATATATATTGTGACGATAATCTCTTATCAGAGATTTAGCCTGCTATTTCCTTACTTCATCACGTTCTCAACAATATGCAAGATACGTTTTATAGTGGCTTAACGTATATATCAAGACAGCCACACGCAACTGCAACTACCTCCTCCCCCCCCTCTCCAGCACCTGCTGCACACCTGGTCGACTTGCCAACTACTGCTCCCAGCAAACTAGTGACTTGCGGCCGTCCTGCGTTCTCATTGGCCGCTACCCAACACACCACCCCGCTCCACGCCAATCACATTTCATCGCCAGTCATTGTTGGAGTCCCTTGCAGCTTTCTCAGCCAGAATATATCTCGTGCTCCTGCTGTGAACACCTAATTTGACCCACCTCGTGTGATCAAATAAGAGGTTTATAGCTAGCGCATATATTCCCAGCACCATTTACTTTGTTAACGTAACCAGTTCCCCCCTTTTCAATTTGTTATATCTTTTTATATGTTTTTCTTTTATATTATTTTAAATGCCAAGGAATTGACTTTATTTTATTTTGTTTTCTAGATTAATTAAAGTATTTTCTTATATTTTGTGTTTTCGTGTATCTTGCCTTACCACAGATTATCAGACAAGCAGTCACTCTTTTTTTTTCCTTTTTTTATATAAATTAAGCGTATGTGGCCCAGCATTGACACCTGCTATTTGGAAGACTGCCGACCACCATTTCCAACACGTTACCGTCACATATAATTGGGGGCCTGTCCACGGAGCTTCACTCAGGTATTGGTAATTGTGGTAAGCGTACTTGGCTTTCATTTCCCTTGCTTTCATTATTTACATTAATCATTTTTATTTTATAAGGTGCTGTGTATATTGTGCATTACGGGAGTAGCATATGGTGAGAGTGAGACAACTTTGGATTACGTGGTGACTGTAGGCCGCAGTCATACTCTTAATTGGTCGTCTCTCCCTTCCGTGTTATTATCCGTGTTTAACATCTTTTGTCCCCAGATATTTCTCACATTTTTGACAGATTATCACATAGGTACCCTGGTACTGTGGTCTGTTCCGGGTCAATAGCACCTAAGTCCTGCAATCCGACTCTAGGAGGAAAAGAGGGCTTTAGATCCTCTAGCACGAACTATTATTGGCGAATTGGGACCTCGCCGATAGTTCTCGTCACCAGTTGACACTCGCACCCCTACTCGTCGGTCAGACTGATGGTATTTACCCAAGGTAGGGAATTGGCGTTCTTTCTTTTGAGCACAAAGTTCGCTAATTCTGTAAATACCATATTCAATTTCAGTGGGTACCTTTGCTTATGTTCTATAGTGACTTGGCAAGGTATGACTACATTTTTTGGACTACCTCATTTATTTTGAAGCCATTTAGTGTTTCACTTGTCTTTTAAACTCAGTTTCCACTAATTAGTAGGATTTTCTTGCCTTTATCCTCCCACAGTGAGTACCAGGTACAAGATTTCCTGCGACCTTATTCATTTACCATCTTGAATTAACTTTAATTATTAATAATTCCCCACAGGATAGGTATCAGTTGCCACGTTTCTTGTTTCTGACATTCACCATATTCTCACTGTATATTCGTGTCTCCTTTATTCTGTTATATTTTTGCAATGTTCCGCTTACAAGCTTTCAAAGCAAATCCAGAAGGTGAAATAGGGAACTTACGTCATGCAAGAAGGGTCGAATTGATAACTCTTGCACACGAGTATCAATTGGAAGTTCCCTCTGGCGCCAACAAATATACCGTACATAATCTAATTGTAGATCATCTTTTGGAGGAAGGGAAGATAGATTCTGATACTCATGAACAATACACTATTTCAGATAAACAAGACTTGACAGCAATAAAACTTAAGTTAGAACTTGCTAAGATCGAGCGGGAGCAACAAAAGGAAGCAGCTGCAATCAGAGAACGTGAAGCTGCCCTCAGAAAGGAAGAACAAGAGCGTGAAGCTGCAATCAAAGAGCGTGAAGCTGCAATCAAAGAACGTGAAGCTGCAATCAGAGAACGTGAAGCTGCCATCCGGAAGGGAGAAAGTGAACGTGAGTTGGCCTTATACAAACAGCGACTCGAGATGCAACGTGAACACGACAAACGGCAGGCAGAAGCAATGCTAGAATGTCG
>WNGS01099699.1:9136-22951 GCA_020271785.1 Procambarus virginalis
AAATACCACTCTGAACAAATGAACTGTAACACGACACTGAACAAAATTACTAAATCACGAAACAACAAATAAACTAAATCACGAAACATAAAATAAATTAATCACACACTGAGCAAATTAACTAAATCACTACAATGAACAAATGAGCTAAATAACACTGAACACCTACGAAACTAACTGAATTTATTTTGATCATTATTAGACGAATTTATGTATAATGAAAGTGAATGGTGGCGTGACGGCACTTGAGTGCTCACAAATAACTGTGTACTAACATGTAACATTCTTACTGAAGGTCTAGTGCACACAACCACTACACGCAAGCCCAGGAGTAATTATTATTGTTAATGTTTAAACTGTCATTTGAGAAAATGTTCTTTGGGGAAGACTCTTTCAAATGTAGAGATAATTTATGCAGGTGAGAAAATAAAGAGGTAGGGAGAAAGAAGTGATTGAGGAGGTAGTCTCACTAGCGTCACAAGTGAGTTACAGGTATTTCAAGGCCATTAGGTGCCTATGAACACCAATGCTCAATTTCCACGAGGCTTCCAGATCCACCCACACAGCATCATTATAAATGTTTGCCAACTTTCTAACATCATCTTTCACCCATGAAGACAACTCTCTACCTCTGACTCAAGGATTGACTTGGGCGTGTCAGCGTCTCCCAGCAGCTTTGTGATAATGTTAAGAGGTGTTGTTTACGCCTTACAGTAGGAACGGACGATCAGGGCGACCAAAAAGCAATCTTGGGGTCTCAGCGGCGATTCACAACTTGGAAAAATATATTTAGCGCTCAAGCGAGTTTCTCTTGGCAGACAGAAAAGCTTCCAGAAAGGCCTTTCAGTAATAACTGGAAGAACACGCTTGCCATTATGTGGGTGCTTGGAAAATATATATATTGTCAGACCAGACACTTGAATAAGAGGTTGTAGTGTTCCAGGTATGAGTCCAGACCCTTGATGATTTACTGGCAGCGACATCAAGCGAGCGAGTCTCCCAGACCAGAGCGAGGAGTCTGACTAACTGACTGTTATTCCTGTGGAAGAGATATTTTTAATATCACGCGATTCTGTTGCTCTTGATGTGAAGAAATATATATTCTTCCTCCTAATGTTATGAGTTCCAGTTTGCTACCTCTAGGTATTTATTATTTCCAGATCCCTCAGTTCACTGGTCTTTGTAAACATCATGGCACTTGTGATATGTCAAGCATGCCATGGAAAATACCTGGTTGTTCTGTACCTGGATTGTACTTATAGGGGGAAGGGGGGGTGGCAGGCTGACGTTGTGAGAGCATGGTCCAACAGGTTATTGCTTGGAGCGGCCTGAAGGCCCACATATCCCCTTATAACCCAGTTGTTAATGCAATGCAAGAATTTGGCACTTCTTGCAAGAAATTGCAAACTTTTTAATGAAAATGTCCACTTTGGTTTCTGTAATGTTTCTTATGCTCGCTGGGAGAATATTGAACAACATGGACCTCTGATGTTCATACAGTGTTCTCTGATTGTGCCTATGGCACCCCTGCTCTTCACTGGTTCTATTCTGCATTTCCGTCCATATCGTTCACTCCAGTAAGTTGTTATTCTATTGTGTAAATTTCGGACGTTGCCCTCCAGCATCTTCCATGTATATATTATGTGATACCTCACTCGTCTCTTGTCCATAGAGTATATTCTGAGAGGTTTGAGACGGTCTCAATAATTTAGGTGCTTTTCTATCTTGTCTATAAATGCAGTATATGTTCTCTGTATTCCCTCTATTCATCAATCTCTCCTGCTCTGAAGAGGGAAGTGAGTACTGAGCAGTACTCAAGACGAGACAGCACAAGTGATTTGAACAGTATACCATTGTGATGGGATCCCTGGATTTGAAGGCTCTCGTAATCCACCAATCATATTTCTGGCTTACAAAAAATTGGCTTGGATATGCTCTCTAAACGTTAGGTCGTCAGACATCATTATTCCCATTCTTTACATGCTGCTTTCCTACTATGGGCAGATTTGATTGTCTTGTTCCCAGTATTTTGTTTAAGGTCTTTATTTGTTATTTATCTATCTACCTGGAATTCATCAGCGTTAAACATCATGCTATTTTCTGCTATTCAATCGAAAACTTTATTAATGTTAGCATGAAAATTACGTCAATAGTATAAAGTATGACTAGGACCGTCCCAAACACCTGAGCAGGTGAGCCAGGTGTGCCCCCCCCCCCCTGCTCAGGGATCGAACTCGTCATAGTCAAAAGTGTATGGGGGTGAGGTGGGTTGGGACGGTCGTTATCAGGGAGGACATTGTGGGTCATGGAGGGTAAAAGGGGTGTGTAAGGGGTAAGAGGGGTTGGGGGTGGACTTCATCAAAGGTTAAGAGAGGGATGGACGGTGACACATGGCGCGACATTCTCCTGGGTTGGGACGGTCGTCGTCCGGGAGGATGTTGTGGGTCACAGGGGTAAAAGGAGGAAATGTGTTTGACAAAGTATAAGTAGTGGAACAGGTATGTAGGATCAGGTGTGAAAGATGACTGAGTATGTGTAGACAGCGTAGAGTTAAGTATGTGTATATAGATTAATAGATGATAAACATAGTATGTAGGGAAGGAGATGGTCTATGTTGAGGAAGGAGGGGTCCCCAACAGTGAGAATACATGGCTGGGAGAATGTATTAAGGCTAGCGTTTTTCGTGAATGGGGCGTGAAGTGGTTGGGGCGACACGAGGATTGGGTGACGGAGAGCAGACAGGAGTGCTTTGGCAGTGAGGGATACGACTCTGTCTTCAGCGAGCCATTAAACGCACTAAAGATCGAAAACCCAAATGAATTTTTCATGGATATGATACCAACATCAAATCATATATCAGACGTCACCCTATCCCCACTGGATTTTGAAGAAGCCATAAACAGTATGCCTATGCACTCCGCACCAGGCCCGGATTCTTGGAACTCCATATTCATCAAGAACTGTAAAAAACCACTATCGCAGGCCCTTCACATTCTGTGGAGACAAAGCCTAGATACTGGCGTTATTCCTGATATACTAAAAACAGCAGAGATAGCACCACTTCATAAAGGAGGAAATAAGGCAGAGGCAAAAAATTACAGACCGATAGCACTAACATCGCACATCATAAAAATTTTTGAGAGAGTGCTAAGAAGTAAGATCACAAAATACATGGAATCACAGCATCTCCATAACCCCGGACAACATGGTTTCAGAACAGGGCGCTCTTGCCTGTCGCAGTTGCTGGACCACTATGATATGGCATTAGATGCTATGGAAGACAAACAAAACGCTGATGTAATTTACACAGATTTCGCAAAAGCTTTTGATAAATGTGACCATGGTGTTATTGCCCATAAAATGCGCTCAAAAGGAATTACCGGAAAAGTAGGCAGATGGATCTACAATTTCCTGACCAACAGAACCCAATGTGTAATAGTCAACAAAATAAAATCCAACCCGTCAACCGTTAAGAGCTCAGTCCCCCAGGGTACTGTGCTTGCTCCAGTACTTTTTCTCATCCTATATCGGACATAGACAAGAACACAACCTATAGCACTGTATCATCCTTTGCAGATGACACTAGGATCTTCATGAGAGTAGGCAACATAGAGGACACGGCGAACCTCCAGTCAGATGTAGATCAGGTCTTTCTATGGGCTACAGAAAATAATATGGTGTTTAACGAAGACAAGTTCCAGCTCATGCGCTATGGAAAAATGAAAATATAAAAACGGAAACCACGTACAAAACTCAGGCAAATCATAACATAGAACGAAAAGGCAATGTAAAGGATCTGGGTGTACTCATGTCGGAAGACCTTACCTTTAAAGAACACAATAAAGTAGCCGTCACAACTGCAAGAAAAATGACAGGTTGGATAACAAGAACTTTTCACACTAGAGATGCTATACCGATGATGACACTTTTCAAAACGCTTGTGCTCTCTAGAGTGGAGTACTGCTGCACAATGACAGCCCCTTTCACTGCTGTGAAATTGCTGACCTGGAGAGCGTGCAGAGATCCTTTACTGCTAGAATCCACTCGGTAAAACATCTAAACTATTGGGACCGACTAAAGAGCCTAAATCTGTATTCCCTTGAGCGCAGGCGGGAGAGATACATAATAATTTACACGTGGAAAATATTAGAGGGGCTGGTCCCAAACCTGCACACAGAAATAACATCACATGAGACCAGAAGACATGGCAGGATGTGCAGAATACCCCCGTTGAAAAGCAGAGGTGCAACTGGTACTCTGAGAGAGAACTCTATCAACATCAGAGGCCCGAGACTGTTCAACACGCTTCCACTACACATAAGGGACATAACTGGCAAACCCCTCACAGTGTTCAAGAGAGAACTGGATAAGCACCTCCAAAGGATACCTGATCAACCAGGCTGTGACTCATACGTCAGGCTGCGAGCAGCCGCGTCCAACAGCCTGGTTGATCAGTCCAGCAACCAGGAGGCCTGGTCGATGACCGGGCCGCGGGGACGATAAGCCCCGGAAGCACCTCAAGGTATCAAGGTAAGGTAGTTGAACAGACAGCTCAAATTAAACAGTAGCCTAGCCTCATGAATACTCTTCAACTCAGAACATGAAACAGTGTTACTAAAAAAAAATTCAGCACAATTACTTGCTCCAAACCTTAGTATAGGTAATCAAAGAGCTAAATATGTGCTACCAACAAATTTGGTAAGTAAGATATGTACCAGCCACCCAAAAGTATAGCTTCTCTTTTGTAAAGTTTTATCAAGTAAAATTTGTGATGTTTTATTTCTGCTGAGTGGTAGCAAATAAATTAATAAATTCCAATCAAATAACCAGAGATTGGTGGGAGGCTATCAACATTAGTAAAATTATATTATCTCTAAACAAGAGAATTATTCAACTTAAAAAAAAATAAAAAAAATATATTGCACTCTGTCCTATTGCACAATTATATACTAGCAACTAGTACCAACCCGCATTAGGGCAGGATACATTACCATTAACTAGAGTTGTACTAAATAGTGGACAATCTTGCCATTCATTTATTTTTGAGCAGACCTTCATTAGGAGTGTTGTAAACATATTACCATTATTATATAGGTCTGCTCCTAATGAGCAGACTTTCATTAGTTGTGTTGTAAACATATTACCATTATTATATAGGTCTGCTTCTAATGAGCAGACTTTCATTAGTAGTGTTGTAAACATATTACCATTATTATATAGGTCTACTCCTAATGAGCAGACCTTCATTAGGAGTGTTGTAAACATATTACCATTATTATATAGGTCTGCTCCTAATGAGCAGACTTTCATTAGTAGTGTTGTAAACATATTACCATTATTATATAATCACATATAACCATTATTATATATATATATATATATATATATATATATATATATATATATATATATATATATAACCTTATATATTTGCTGTATAATCATTACACCTTTGAGTGCCAAAAAAGAGTCACTGTACCATCCAACAACGATTATGATGGGCTAACGAAGGTATTCTTTCAGTGGCACTAATTTTCTCTCAAATTAACCTGTATATAATTATATATCAAGTACCCATTTCAATTTGCCAACCTTCACACGAGGTAGGATCTTAGGCAGGAGACTGAAAATTAACCACACTTGGTTACTGCTATTACTTGCTCAGCATTTATGGGCAAATACTCCAGCTATATTAGTTCAACAATCATGGGCCCAACAAACCTAAATCAATCAGCCAGCAAGGCTAACCCAGAAACAAAACTGAAATGTGACCTGACAGTACATAAGAGTTACTTAACTCGACAGATCAATTAATGCAATGATCTTTCTCAACAATCTCCAGTTGATTATGCTCAATAGGAAACCTACTTTAAAGTAGCAAAATATAAATTTGAACAAGTCAAACGCCACATTTAAAATTATCTGGCTGAACCTACCAACACTAATTTAACTACAGATGAATTAGACGATATTATGGCTGATCTGGCACAATATGAGGATGACACACAAGCCAGGTTAAATCCATTTATCAAAATAATTGCCCAAAACAAGGTATCACCCAGATCAGCTTCACCCAATACTACTCAACCAGAAGTTAAACTGCCCTCTATCCGTTTACCCACATTCTCTGGACTAGTGGATGAAAATTGGGGCAACTTATGGAATAAATTTGTTGACCTAATAGATTCTAAACCCTCAATTCCTAAAGCTATCAAATTCTCATACCTCCAAGATAAACGTAAGGGTGAAGCTGAAACAGTGGTAGCAAATTTAAACCTAAATAGTGATGGCTATGATCTCACAATCCAGCTCCTTATGGATAATTATGCTGACTAAAAGAGCCATTACACATCTAGTCCACAAATTGCTGAACTTACTCCCACCTATTCAGGCAAATGACTCACTCCAATCCTTTAGATTGGGTCAATTAGAGCTTCAATTAAGTCATTATTCAATGCAAACTGCCTAGTGAACTACTAGACAAGTTATGCATTCACTACCACAAAAACATCATGTCCATACAGGACACTTCTGAAGGGTTACCTTCTATTGTAAACGTACAACGAAAACACAAGGAATTTAAACCTAACTCCAAGAATTCCAAAAGAGTTCATATCAACAAGCCAAAAAGTGCACAAAGCATTCCCAATAAGTGTAAACAAACTATTTAGACTAAGTCAAGCAGTATGGGCATATATGCAGTGTGTCAGAAATACCGACACCATTTAAATACTTTCAATACAATAAGCAGATAATATTGCTTCTGACTTTGAATTAAAACAAATTAACATTAAATTACCTTAGTTACCTATTAGGAGATAGTAGAAAGCATAATTTTTTGGAAAATGTGGCTAACTTTGAACGTTGTTTATGTCTTGCTACAAATAATATAGATCAAATAATATTAAATCCTGCAGTCTGATGACTGTATTTGACAAAAATACATTTTCCTGTATTAAACAGAATAATTTACAACCAAATATATTAAATACGTAACTCTTTCCAAAATAAAACCAAACCGATTCTTGTCGCATCACTTGATGGGAAAAGGAGAGAAACCATTATTAATAACAACAAAGTCTTGGCAGTGAGCATGCTCACGAAGCTCCACGAATATTTCCCTCTAATTCAAGTTTTGTAGGACGACAAATCTTCCATCATTAGCACACCTTGACTAGCAAAAAGGGAAGTGCTCTATACCCGTTTGTCAGTTATTAATGTACTTTTATGGCCATATTTGTATGTTATGTCAAGTGGTTAGGATACTGGGCAAGCTATGTGGAATGGGTAAGCTTAAATTAATTAAAAGAATAATTATTTACCCTGATATAGTCGTCATATATTGGTGATGTTTTATTACAGTCTCCTTTTGACATGGGAAATTGAAGGGGAAGAAGAAATTACAACAAATTACCTGTTACAACGAGATGCATGCTACAACGCCATTATAGACTGATCCACCAGAGATTCAGCTTATATGCTACTGATGTGTCTATTGTTCATTAATCGGGCCACATTATACAAAGCAGCTAAGCTGTTCTCTAGTTAATTAGTACAGTACTAACCATTTTGTTTTAAATTGATTAAACTTCGCAAACAAATTTGAGCCAATGGACTAAATTTGATTAGGCGATTATTAATAACTCCCCCAACTTGTGTAGAAAGCTACTTGTTGAAAAATTAGAATCATTCAGTTCACTTTAATATCATAGTCCACTTTAGAATCATACAGTTCATTTTAATATTATAGTCCACATTAGAATCATACAGTCTGCTATCGAAATAAGCAAATTAATAAATTAATTTTAAATTAATAAATTCATTATAATTAAATATTAAAGCATTAAATAAATAAATTAATAAATCATTAAATAAATAAATTGATACTCATAACTGAAACAAAATATATAAATCCCATGAGTCAGTTTCCCCACACAGAGAAGCCCTGAAGTATAAAGTTACTGTGTCACCCAAGGCGGTGACTCCAAAAGGTGCTGTAGGATGGCAGACATGTTCATTCTGTGAAGAGGAACATTCTACGTATGACTGCATAAATTATCCTTATCATGACATCCGTGTCAATCGACTCTAGGAGTTGCAAAAAATGCATGAGGTGCCTTAGGTCACACAACACCAACACCTATGAGAGCCAACTATGCACCAGCAACCGGTGTAATAAGGGTCAACACCACACAGTACTGTGCTGGGACACAGATAAAGTCACCAAAACCCAAGGTGGAGAAAAATAAAACTTCCACCATAATACAGTGCTGCATGATGCAACAGGAAATTAGTGTCCTGTTTACAAAGTTCAACAATAATGCGACTTTGCCCATTGCCCAACTGTGAGATTTTTTTTCTTTGACAATTATCAAAAGAATTAATTCCTATTAATGTTACGTTAATCGTAACTACCTCGCAAGAGAGGCAGACCTTAAACAGCAAGAGCTGCCAGTGGCAAATATTTAATCTTAAAGCCTAAGATCGTAGGACAGCGGGAGTAAACCGCCAGGCGAAACCACACGGGTAACACCTGTCACTTAGGTCGCTGGCTCCTCCTAGTTAACAAACTAATAAAGGGTAGCCGACGGATTCTCACTTCGTTATTTATAGAAGTGTGGTGACTCGAGCTTTAGATACAGACTTGATATGAACATAAGCAGGCAAAGTGTTGCAGAACATGAAATGTGGGGCAGTAATATTGGAAGGTTTGACGTAAACGACCGTTTTCTAATATATAACAATTTATTCACAAAAAACTAGAACCACTTCAACAAAGAGTTTACGTTACTTTACTGTCACTACAGTGGCGCATTAAGAACGTCGGCGTTGAGACTCGCACATTCATCTAGGATTGCAGGTCACCCGGGAATTTTTAAAACTTTCATGAAAGCAAAGTCCTCTTTTATTTTCTGGGTATGTTAACAGAGGTCATAAACTTCGTTAAGTCCTGCAGTCACTGCCAAAGGAGGGAAGGTACCCTTAAGGAACAAGCTCCATTGCAGGAATTCCCAGAAATTTTTTAGCCCTTAGATCGGGTGGGGGGCTGATTTGATTGATTTCCATCACAGTCATTCAGGCAACCAGTACGTGTTAGTGGACCATCTGTCCAGATACACCACCCTGATCGCACTGCCTCTGAAAGATTCTCGAACGGTTGCAAAGGCGTTCTTGGATAGGTTCGTCTCTGTATTTGACACCCCTAAAGTGCTAGTTTCTGACCGAGGTCAGGAATTTAATGGGAATATTTTTAGAGAAGTATGTATGATTTTAGAAACCACGTCAGAATTTACTACCGCTTATCACCCTCTGACTAACGGTATGACAGAACGGACGAACCGGTCAGTTAAAGATATGCTTGCAATTCTTGCAGAGCATGATACGAATTTATTGGACGAACACCTGCCCTATGTCCAGCTGGATCTGAACACTGCCATCCATCAGTCAATTAACACCCAACCCCTTTTGCTTTTCACTGGTCATTCATGTAATTTCCCATCATGTCTGCTTTACAGACATAACATTGTATATGGGGAAGATTACCCATCAGAGGTCCTAAATAAGATGAAATATGCATGGAGAATTTCAGCTAGGGCGTCCAAAACAGCACGAGACTGCTATGCTCAGCCATTATGACAAGAAGGTACTACCTCTTGAGTTAAAGTAGGGAGTCTTGTGTTGAGAGTTAATAAGGTAGCTCGTGCCAATCAAAGTAGGAAACTTGCACCTAGATGGTGGGGCCCTTATCGAGTAATTGAAAGAAAAGGTCTGATCAATTTTGTTATTAAGGTATTTATGAGAATGAAGTTGAAAGAACGATCCACATTAATAAGTTCAAGCCATATCACATGAGAGAAAAACTAAAACTGCCTTCAGCAAGTCTAATTCCTGACCTGACTAATGATTCAAATGTTGAGTCCGATGTAGAGGATGACCTTCTGTCAACTCTCATCACTAGTCAAGTTCAATTTTGCCACCTCATGGTAACAAGATCTCGATCTGTACAATAAATGTAAGCTAACCCCCTTAGTCAGGTTTAGTAGAGTACATATATATCCTGGAGAGGCAATGATGTGTATTTGCTGATGTGTATGACTCAGGTAGCATACTTTGCCTTGCTCTGGGGTTTTTCCAACTTCCTATTCCCCAGAGTAATATCCACACTTCCTCCAGTTGTTGTTGTCTGTCTTTCTCAGGTCTGATGGTACCCAGTTCCAGCCTCCAAGTCACACGTGAACCAAGGATCGAGATCAGCAGATCTGGGGATGACCCACCTGTCTGTTAAGATCGGGGTCTGAGGCACGTTACTTGTCTTCCCCCTTGTACCCGGTAACTCGTAAATTGGTTATCCAGAAGGGGTGACTGAAGTACAGTCACCCCAGCCGACACCTCATGTCACTAACGAGGTTGTGCCAGACCAGTATGTTGTCGTCACGGAGCAGAGTCCAGAGTCAACGTCACATCACCGTGGACACGCTGTCTCAAGGTCACCAACCAAGCCCACCACCCGCCCCGCGAAGTCAAGACTGCGGGAAACCGGAAGTGAAAGAAGAATGGTTCATGAGGAAGTGCGCCAGTTGCAACGACTTGTCAGCTCACTCAAAACTGTGGTTGCATCGTCTGTGGAAACCAAGATGCAACACGACGGTCTCGGGTATGAACAGTACCACCCCTACAGAGTGCTGCTGACTCGCCAGATTAGGTACAACCCTGTACCTCGGCCCAAGCTCAGCTGCACGAGGGGTTGCACGGAAGGTGTACCAGCCTAATAGTACCGGGATAACAAGTAAACGCCGGGAGATGACGTCGCCCGGGAGCTGAGGTAGGGCCCACCTGTCCTGCCACCATGCCAACCTTTTCAACGCCACTCGGAACTCACTCCAACACGAGACACCATGACACGTCGAAGCTCTGTTCTACTGTGGCAGCCATGGTTAACGACCTCTATCATGACTGTTTGAGGTAAAGAGGTGAACCCAGGTTCCTGTTAGCGGGGTTCACCTGAGCCGAAAGCCAGGCAGCTGTCAGCTGTCACTCAGCGCTCGGTCAGGTGCAGGAAATACGAGACCCTGTACTGTTTGTAGCTAGCAGAGGCCGGAAATGAACTTCCAGCTGACCAGGATCTTCAAGCAACAGACGGGTAGTAGCCGGAATCTACAGCTCTACGAAATGTCCCCAAGATAAACTATAGAAAATCTTAATGGAATTTGCATAGAAAATAAATGGTGTTAAATAGTAAATTGTGTTAACTCTGAACTGTTAGTTCAATTTTTAATTTTCCATCTTGTAGTAAAATATCTTGATACCTTAGGAAAGTGACTCTGAAACAGTGTTAAATGGGGAAAACTAAAATTATTGTGGAATACATATAAATCTAGAAAGTGAACATCTAGAAAATTGTTACTAGAATTACCCTGTCTTAGATAAGTTTTTTATGATTGAACTAGTTTGGGAACCATCTAGTTGGTTCTCAAGAAACGTGGATCATTGTGGAACTTTATCTAGATTTTTGCTAGATCTAGAAACTAGATCTATATACATATATTTTTTTTATATTTTTTTGTGGCGACTTATTGAACGACGGGGTGTTGTACATGTACACAGTCTGAAAAATGTGTTCACCCGCTGTTGCAGTGGACTTGAATAGGAACTCTGGGATATTAGGAGTTTTAGAAACTTAATCCAATGGATTTTTGTTGGTTAAGAGACATGTCCGTGGACAATAATTTTTTAAATAAAAATCATTTTTTTGTATTTTTCTTTAGATTTTAAAGACCCAGATAATGCTGTGGCAGGTACGTGCCACAGGTGTGTGAGTGGAACACTAGGACCTTGAGAGGTAGTGTTCCTCTATTTGATTATTTTTTTTTTTTTGTTTTTTACGATTTTAACTGTTACAATGTTTTTATTTTTAATGTTTCTATTTTATGTGAAGTGATGTGGCTGATTTTTATTCCAGGAGGAATACTTTTGATAGCTGAGGGCTATTCATTGATTTAGCTAGTTGAAAGTTGATAGGTATGATTTTTACAGTTTGATTTTTGTTTTATCAGGACAGGTATAGGATGTTTGTCTTCCAGGTAGTTGGAAGGGGTACAGGACTGCATCCAAGTTGGACAGCCGGATCATACGGACAGTCTCCGTCCTCATTTATTTTTATGTATTATTATGGTTGTTGTTGTTTTGTTTTATGTTGTTATGTTTTCATACATGTTGGGCATATCTTTTGGGATGCCATTATTTTGTGATTGGAGATTGTATGGAATTAGTCTGGATTAGATAATTCTCTTTTTTTTGAGGCATTGGGTCACTATTGTTTGGTTAAATATGTCTTTCATAAAAAAATGGGGGGGGGGTGATTTTAATGGTTATAGTAAGGGAGGATAAGAAATTTGTACTTTAAAGTGATTTACACACAAATTTCTTAATTTCAGAAGAGGGGGAGTTGTAATTATCTGTTGCACAGACCATAGCTCTTCCCTTTTCCCCTTCCCTTCTCCTTCTCCTTCCCCTCGTTTGCTGTCCCCTTCCTCGGTCATTTCCACCCCTGTGCCTCAGCCCCCCTTCCCTTTCCACTTCTCCTTCTTCTTCCCCTTCCCCTTCTTCGTCGTCCCCCGTCCTTGGTCATTCTCCCCCTCCCCCCTCCCCGGTGCCTCAGCCCTCCTTTCCCTTCCCCCTCCCCTGCTGTCGAGCCGGCATCACCGGTCATAAAATTGAGTCATGTTTCCCTTAATCAAGTGAGACCTTCTCAGGTCACATGTCCCCTCCTGCCCCAATCCCATTCCCAAATCCTCCTGCCAATCCTCCTCTCCTACCGTCCCCCTCTCTCTCTGGCCTCCTCTATAACCATTGACAAATTGAGGGCCCAATAGAACTCAACCGGTGCCTTATACATACTCCCTGTCCCGGTTTCCTGGATGTGAGCGTGGGAACGATTGAGAATCTGTCATGAGAAACAGACCTTAAGAATAGACCTATAGCCTAACCTGGAGGTTGATTGGTTAAAGCCAGGGAGGCCTGGGAAGCGGGGTTAGGTTCATGGCACTGGTTCACCTAAGACTCAAGAGGCGGAGTCTCCCAGAGTAGTACTGGACATCCATTGGCCAAACGTCCAGGACATCCAGCTTTGGTTTGAATTGATTGGCGCAAATAGCACAGAGCCAAGCTTGTCAGGAAAACGATAGGCCTCCCGGGGTTGTCTAAGAAAATATTAGTCAGTGTGTCTTGGTCTGACTTGGGACGGGTCCAGGGACCTAAAGAGGCAAGCCATTCATCATCTGTGGCCCAGTTCTTGTTGGAGTAAGGAAATGTGTGTCTGAGTTTTGATACATCAAAGTAATTGCACTCCGGTTACATTGCTCTTAGGGATATATTTAGAGTAGGATATATTTCCGTTTGATATAAAAACGTGTCATTTGTTAAATGAAAGTTTTATTTAATGTATTTGTGTTGTTTATTTATCTGTTCCCCTCTTTTATTATTGTTGAGTCGTTTTTACATGTTGTGTTTTATGTGCTGTACTGGAAATCCCCTTGTTTCTCCTCCATTTGATGGTATTAAAGTTGCCCTTGAATCCTCAGTAAATAAAGTAAAGACTTATATATTTAATCCCCAGCATTATTACCAGATTCCTATGTCTTCGAGTTCATGGTTATTGATTTCTACCCTTCTTGGGAGATCAGTGATCCAGACACTTTCAGGTATCAGGAAGGTGGAAGTGTAAATTTAAGTTTTATTCATTATTTAAAATTAATTACCCCTTATTTTGTTGCTTCCCCCCATCTAATATTTCAGTTTAATATTAGCTGAAAGTTT